>ABLG01000051.1:0-108482 GCA_000172435.1 Meloidogyne hapla | reverse complement strand
TTATAACGCCTTTTATCCATCATTTAGAAGCGTCATTTGTCTTCGTCCTCCTTGCGTCCTAATTATAACGTCTTTTATCCATCATTTAGAAGCGTCATTTGTCTTCGTCCTCCTTGCGTCCTAATTATAACGCCTTTTATCCATCATTTAGAAGCGTCATTTGTCTTCGTCCTCCTTGCGTCCTAATTATAACGCCTTTTATCCATCATTTAGAAGCGTCATTTGTCTTCGTCCTCCTTGCGTCCTAATTATAACGCCTTTTATTCATCATTTAGAAGCGTCATTTGTCTTCGTCCTCCTTGCGACCTAATTATAACGTCTTTTATCCATCATTTAGAAGCGTCATTTGTCTTCGTCCTCCTTGCGTCCTAATTATAACGCCTTTTATCCATCATTTAGAAGCGTCATTTGTCTTCGTCCTCCTTGCGTCCTAATTATAACTTCTTTTATCCATCATTTAGAAGCGTCATTTGTCTTCGTCCTCCTTGCGACCTAATTATAACGTCTTTTATCCATCATTTAGAAGCGTCATTTGTCTTCGTCCTCCTTGCGACCTAATTATAACGTCTTTTATCCATCATTTAGAAGCGTCATTTGTCTTCGTCCTCCTTGCGTCCTAATTATAACGCCTTTTATCCATCATTTAGAAGCGTCATTTGTCTTCGTCCTCCTTGCGACCTAATTATAACGTCTTTTATCCATCATTTAGAAGCGTCATTTGTCTTCGTCCTCCTTGCGACCTAATTATAACGTCTTTTATCCATCATTTAGAAGCGTCATTTGTCTTCGTCCTCCTTGCGTACCTAATAATAATAGAAGCTTTAGTTATATTGTAACTGAAGAGAGCGATTGTCAAATTACTTCTAGAAACCTAATTAGAACGTCAGCGAAGCAAAAATACCAGTTTCGGAAAATTGAGGGGAATCAATAAATTGTGAACATTTGAAAATTTCAAATCAATTAAATAAACCTAAGCATTCCAAAAGTAAAAATTATATACAACCTATCAAGTCTCTCACAGTAAAGTCTGTCACAGTATCAAGTTTCAAATCTTCATTCACAGATAGAATACCTAACGAAAAAATTAATTATATAACGTTGTTGGAACATAATTTAGGAAAAGCAATTTTTTTCACGAGTATTTAGTAAAAATAATGCTACAAAGGATTTTAACCCAACCTATTCTTGAATACTTATATTAAAATTCCTAAGTCCAGAAATTGTTTTTCAATTATATAAATGAAGATTGGACGGTATTTTGGTTTTGGTCCAAACGGTATTTTGAAAGATCGAGTTTTGCCTCTTACTCATTGAGATAATAAACATAGACAACGATGATTTAAAAAGGTTTATTCTTTTTTATTTATTTGTTTACTATTTTATTTATTTAACTGTTGAATTTTAATCTTAAGTAATCTTGATGTAACCACTGTAATATTGCATCAATTAAAAGATGATTCGTTAAAAGAGGAGTAATTTGTTGGTTTGGTAAAATTAAAAAAGAACGAATATCGAGTCCATGGCACTGACGATCCTTCTCCAGTCATTGAATACAAGAATTAAAGCATTTTTTTAAAAAAAAAAGGGGGGAAAAAGAAAACAAGGGAAAATTTATTAAAAAATATAAATTAAAAAAAAATTATTTTCTAAAGGAACCAAAAAATCAAAAATATTTTTAAAATATTTATTTCTGGTAGTAAATAGGTTTATAATACATAATTTTGTATGTTGCAATATATTATAATAAATAAATTTAATTAAGTAAATAGTCTCTTCTTGTAAAAATAAATTTGCTTGATTTGATAAATAAATTTGTTTTGGTAAATAAAAATTTTGTATATAAATAAATTTATATGTAAATAATTATTGCTGTAATAAATTATAATTGTTATAAGCAATTAAGTGAATATAAATATTGTAAATAAATATTTGTTATGTTTTAGTTGGAAAATAATTTTGTTATAAATAGTATATTTGCTGGTAAAAACATTTGTTGTGATATTTTGTAATTAACTAAAAAATAAATAAATTTAAAAAAAATAATAAGAAAAATAAAGTTAAGGCCTATTAAAAGTAAATTTTTGGTCTCAAAATCAAATAAAATTTAAAATTAATATTGCCAATTAATTTTAAGAAGGTTAAATTTTAGTCAAAATAATGTAATAAGAAAATTTTAATCTTAAGTAAATTCGTTTTTTGGTTCTAAAATTATTCTTTTTTTTCAAATAAAAACTAATTTTAAAAAGATATATTAAAACCTGTTGTATATAATCGGTATGTTCTTTTAACCAATAATATTTAGCCGCAGAGAACCATTCTATTTTTACTACATTTCCAGCATTACATGGCAAATCTATTACTTTAATGATAATTTTATTGTCTTTTTGTTGTGAAGGAATACATGCTTCACAAATAACTGTCAAATGCATAAATCCCCCAGGGGGAACAATGGCGTATTTTGGTTTAATTTTTATAATTTTTGTGTTTGAATAAGCATGCATTACAATGCTTCTTTGTGTGCTATTCCTAATCTGTTAATATAATTAACGTAAAAAACACATAACAAAATTTAGAATAAAATTGATGGAAGTTGTTACAAAATTTCGGAAAGTTTTCTGTAAAAGGTACTATTGCCGTCCCAGTTATATTGGAATCCAAAATAAAATATGAGTCAGGAAAAACGTAAAAATAACTCGAAAAATATCAGTTAAATTTTAAAAAAATCAAATTAAATATACCCGCGTGTACGTCGTCTTCTGTAAATCAAAAGGCGCATTTATATAGTAACTTCTTGCTCCATTGTAATTTATTTGGATATTTTTCACTCCTTTGATTCCCGTACTAGCAAAAATATTTTTCGGAGCAGATGAAGACCAATTCATCCACTCGACTCGAAAATATTGTGCTTGTTGCCCAACAAAATAACCTGTGCAGGTAATTGAAATTGTCGTTTGGCTCTTTCCATTAATAACACCATTCTTTGGCTCAAGAACAATAATTGAAGATTCAGAAGAAATTTTAAAACAAATCTCCTTCGGACCGCTGTTTTTAATCTAAAATTAAAGAGAAAGGATTTAAGAAATATAAAATTAAAAAGATACTCTGAAGAAAACCGTTTGATGACGGTTGGTATTCGGATTAAAAAAGACAGATGTTGATGGAGAAGTGTAGGCGGCGGAATTGAAGCCATGATTTAAGTATTTATTTTTTTGTTGGTTAATGACTGAAAATATTTAAAAAAAATTAAATAGCAACAAAAATAAGCAAAAAAAAGAGGGAAATTTTCAAGAAAAATAAAAAAAAAATAAGAATTTCTTCTTTCATTCTATAATATTCAACAAAATAGTTAAATTATACATTTCGCCAAAAAAATTTTTCTAGCCTTGACAAAAATAGAGTATCTTTCATCGCCAAATTTTCGTCGCCACTTATTTTTTTCTCGCCCTTTATTTTTAACATTCTTTACAATCCAAAATTAACCGATAAATGATATTTTCTTTTAGATCTAAATTATAAGAAAAATGATCCATGATGATTTTTATGATACTTCACTTGATTATTTGTATGCAGCAGAAAATCAACAAATTGAGCAACCTCCACTTGATGGAAAGGTTATTTATTTGTTTTTCTTGGTATAAGAGAGAGTGATTTTGAACTTCGGCTCTTTTTTCGCATCAGCAAATCTTTGAAAAGCATTAATTCAAGTCAAAACACCTTTATCTTTAATTTGGACACTCCTTATGGGATCAAATGTCGCTAAATGTCTAATTTTCATTTTTACAAAATTTTTAGACTCAAGATGATCAATGGCTATCTAACAACAACGATAAACCAAATAATTGTTCAGTTTTACCAAATTATGAAGAAAATGATGATGAAGAACTCAACTCAATCACCCCATCAGAAGAAACAATTTCAATTTTAAAAAAATATTTTGGATTCTCAAAATTTCGTCCTTTACAATATCAAATTGTTCATTCAGCAATTTTAAAAAGAGATCAACTTGTTGTGATGTCTACTGGCTATGGAAAAAGTATTTGTTATCAAATGCCTGCACTTGTACAAAAAGGACTTATTACTTTGGTTGTTAGCCCTTTAATATCTTTAATGGAAGATCAAGTGTTTGCTTTACAGTTGAGTAGTTTATTTTGTTATTTTTAGTTATGGATTTTAAAATGTTAGAAATTAAATAAAAATCAATTTTTAGTTCAAGGGGTTAAAAAAATTTTTAGTTCAAGGGGTTAAAAAAAAAAATTTTTTTTTACCGTTAAAAAGTTTTTTATCTTTAACTTATACCGATTTCTATTTAAATTATTATAGTTGTGCTTTGGTTTAGTTGGTAGTGCTTCGAATCAAAATGATTTAATGGATTTTAGGTCGGTGGTTTGAATCCACTTGAAAGGAAAATGATTCCTAACATTTCTCAAACCACCAGTTATTTTTAAGAACATAATCCAACATTTTTTACCTTAAGAAATATTAAATGATTTTTTAAAGAATTTTTATTAAATATTTTGTTTTTTTAAGACAGGCAGGCATTGAAGCAACCTATTTGGGTGGAAATTCCAATATATCTCGTGATGTTATTTTTGACCAAATTAAAATGAACAAATTAAAGATTTTGTATATTACACCAGAAATGTATGAATGCTCACCAAGTTATATTGATAGAATTGCTGAATGTAAGATTTTCTTAAAATTTTATTTTTTAAGCTGATTTTTGGTTATGATTGTTGGGGAATTTTAGTTTTTGGTCCATAACTTTTCGAAAAGTTGGTTTCTAAATTTTGTTTTTATATCAAAATATGGTGAAGAGTCTTCTCTTTAAATTGATTTCGGAAGGATTTAACTAATAAGAAGATTTTTTTAATTTTATAAAAATAAGTTTGACCCCATCAACTTGACTATAATGCATTTTAATTCATCTAACTTTATTTTTTAATTTGCTACAACTTTTATTTTTTTGTTAGGCTATAGAGGAGGCATTTTTTTCTCTAAAATATTATTTAAAATATTAATTTTTTATAGTTGTTGGCCTCTTAGCTGTAGATGAAGCTCATTGTATTTCTGCATGGGGACATGAATTTAGACCAGGTTATAGAACAATTGCAAATATGAGAAAATCTTTACCTAAAGTCCCTGTTATGGCATTGACTGCTACGGCAACAGAACCTGTTAGAAATGATATTGTTGAGAATTTGAGGCTGATATCGCCAAAAGTTACCGTGACGGGTTTTGATAGGTTTGTTTATTTTTTTATTTTTTGGGGATTTTTGATTTTATTAAAATAAGTTTCCGACCCACAACGGAAACTTTTTGTCTTCTAGTTGCTCCAATTGCTATCTTGGGAGCATTCTAAATTAAGTGCAACTCATTTAAAGTTTACAACCTTACATTGGGTTAATGTCATCTTTCTTTCCTTTTTAGCTGTCGCCTTCCCAGAGTTGGTTATAACATTTATTTATTTCTTTTTTAGAAAAAATCTCTTCATTGAAGTAAAGAAACGAACTCAATCACTCACGTATATATTTTTTTATAATTGTTTAAAAATTTTTTTTAAGTTTTCAAAGAGCTGTACAAAACGATTTGGAATGTCTTTTAACTGAAGATCCAAAACTTGGCTTACACTTTGGTGGTTCTACAATAATTTATTGTCAAAGCAGAGATCATGTTAATCAAATAACTGAACAATTGAGAAGTTTGTTTATTTTTGGATTTTTTTTAGAAATTTTTTGATTTTTTAGAAGCAGGAGTAAGGGCAGTAGGTTATCACGCAGCAATGTCAAACAAACAAAGAGAAAAATCCCACAAAGAATTTTTGACTGATAAAGCGACAACTTGTGTTGCAACAATTGCTTTTGGAATGGGAATTGATAAAAGAGATGTTAGAAAAGTTATACATTATGGATGTATGGTTTTTTGGGGTTTTTAAAAAAAATGATTTCTTAATTTATAGCGCCTGGAAATATTGAAAGTTATTATCAAGAAATTGGAAGAGCTGGACGTGATGGATTTCCTAGCAAATGTACAATATTTTACTCAAATAGTGATTTGCTTATACACAAGTTTGTTTTTTTTTAATTTTATGAAGTTTTGTGATTTGCAGACAAAAAATTGCGGACATGGTCCTTTAGTCCTCAAAGTTTTTTTTTACATTTTTTTAAACACACACCATATCCATATTAGTTGAACCAGGTCAACAAATGTTCAATAAATACCTCACTCTTATCTAGAACCAAAGGAAATCTTTAAGGAAAATTTTTCTTTCAAGGATATTTGTTGCAGACAAAGTCCTTTAGTCCGCAAAAATTTTTTTTAATTATTTTTTTTTCTAATTTTTATAGAAATCGGATAATCAACAAAAACAATAATAACATCACAACAAAATCAAAAGATTATGAAATGCATCAATTAGACATGCTTCGTCGAATGGAACAATTTTTGACCACAACAAGTTGTCGACGTTATCTGGTGCTTTCTTATTTCGATAAAACTGTAAAACATCCAGAAATTCCAAAATCTGATTGTTGTGATAATTGTACAAAATTGTTACAATCTGGAGTTGATAAAAGATACAATAGAGAAGAAATATTGACAGATTTTGGAGATGAAGCAAAAAAGTTGTTTAGAGTGATTGATGAAGTTTTTAGTGGACGAACTGGATTAAACAAACCTATTGATTTTATTAGAGGAAGTGTAAGTTGAATTTTGAAATATTTTGGCTATTTTTGCTAGATTTTTTGATTTTGCGGATTGTCCGCAAAATATTTGCGGACATGGTTTTTTGTCCGCAAATTTTTTTTAAGTTTTTTTTTTCAAATTTATTTTTTTTAGAAAACAGTTTTAACAAAAGCAGCAAGATCTCTTACTAAAGGAGAAGATTTATCAAAACATCAACTTTTTGGTTGTGGAAAACAACGCTCAGAAATGTGGTGGAAAGAATTGGGAAAATTATTAAGAAATTATGGTTATTTAATTGATTCAAAATCATCATTTAATCAATTTGGGTGTATTACAAATATTTCTGATAAAGCTGAAAAATGGTTAAGAGGTGGAGAAAAGGTTAGTTTTTTTAAGTATTTTTTGAAATTTTGAAAAAAAATCTTTGGGAGGAAAACAGTCTCTTCCTTCATGTCATTTGTCACCTCCTCAGTTTCTTTCGACTCATCCGAAGACTTCTTTCGAATGATATCTATTTTAATTTTTTACCCCAAAAATCAGCTTGGTCTCTCCTATGGTTTTTAGATTTTGCCTATATCTCGGCTCATGGTTGAGTACCCGGACTAATCTTGGTGTCGTTCGACTCAGCTTGCCGGGCTCTTTCGAATGATATATATTTTGTTAATATTTAAAATGCAATAATAAATTTAATTTTTTAGGAATTAAAATTAATTCCTTCTGAATATTTATCTAATTCAAATAATATTGACAATGGAAGAGATTCAAACAATGCTACACTTTCAATTTCAAACAAAGTTGTGGAAATTCTTTCAGAAAAATTGTTGGGTATAGAAAAATTACAAGAATATAATGATGCTAGTTATTACCCTGGTGTTGCTTCTGCTTCCGCTAAAAATATTTTTGTTTATGAAATGGTAAGGTTTCGAAATGTCAAAAAGTGAAAAATATTTCAAAATGAAAATATTTCATAATGTCATTTTTCAAGATGCCAAATACCCAATTTTTTAAAAATGTCATAACTCAAAACGTCAATTAATTAATTTTTTTTCAGTTGCCTCAACTTCGAAAAGAACTGGAGGATTTGCGTTATCAATTAGCTCTAGAATCAGATTGTCCAGCCAACTCAGTTTACAGCAATACTGTTATTGAAGGATTAGTTAAAATTCGACCAACAAAGTATTTATTTTTTTATTTGGGCTTTTTATTTTTTTAATATATTTCTGGTTAAGTGGGTATTTTAAGAAAAATGGGTTGTGGGTTCGATCCCTTCTTGGATAAATTGCTTTATTTTGGTTTTAACAAATGAGAAAATAGCCTAAAAAATATTTTTGGAGCTGTATATTTTCGAGAAAGTATTTTTTTGGATAAAAAACATTTCTTAATAATTTTATTTTTTTTTTTAATTTTCTAGTGAGGAATCATTAGAACTAGTTGAAGGTTTTCCAGAACAACGCAGAAAACAATTCTTAAAACCTATTACTCAACTTATTTCAAACTTTTGTTCAGTAAATAACATTTCTACTGATTCTAAAGAAGCTGAAATTGAGGTTTAAATTTTTAAAAAAATTTCCTAAAAATTTTCAAAATTTTTTTGTAGTTCCCAGAAGACTTGGAATCAATTAAAAATGGATTGACTTTGACAGAAAAAAATTATTATCATGCTCATGTCCTTTATAACCGCTCATTGGTTTACTTTTTTTAATTTTTTGATGATTTAAAAAATATTTTGAACCTTTTTTAGGAAGAAACTTCCTCAAATATGAATGCCACTTCAAGTACAGTTGCAAATCATCTTGCTACAGCAGCAAAGCGTGGTTTACCTTTACATTTGAAAACTCTTGGAATAACCTTTGAATTGATTGAAGCTGTTCATAATAAAATAAAAGAGAATGGAAGAGGTTTTTTTTTAATTTTTTGAACTTTTTGGGGAGAATGATGGAGTAGGATTAAATCAAATTTGGGAAAGTTTTTTTCTTTTTGGCTCCTTTTTTAGATTTTTAAATTATTTTCTTTTTATTTTTTCCTTATTTTTATTAAATGGGGGCTCTTCAACTTCTAAATAAATTTTTATTTATTTTTTATTAAAAAGATATAATTCGTCTAAAGCCAATAATGGAATTATTGCCTGAGGGCATTCTTGACTACAATCGTTTAAAAATAATATTTTCAATTCTTGAGTATCAGTATGGAATAGATACAAGTGAAAATTTAAATGAAAATTTAAAAAATTCAAAAAATAAAGAGGAAGATGATGAAGATGAAATAATAAGCATATCACCTAAAAAACGTAAATTACCTTTTTGGATAAATTCAAAGAAAAAAGGTGAAGGAAATAAAATAAATGAAGATGAATATGTTTATAATACAACAACAACAACTAATGTTAAAAGAAAAAATTTTAAACAAATAAAAATAAATAATAATTCAATATTCTCGTGAAAAAAAAACAATTGATTTTTTTTAAAAAGGGAAGGTTTTCTGGAATGGAAGATTTTTGGAAGGGGTTTTTTTCGCTTAAAAACAAACTAACAACACAATTTATGTCTTATTTTTATTTACAATTAATTAATATTCTTTTCGGTAAAATAATTAGGTCCCCGTTCCAAAAAAAAATTTTTTTTTGACACCATCTTTGTTTTAAAAATTTATTTGATTTTTAATAGAATCAATTATTTATCCAGTAAATAATTAAAATTAATTGTAAAAAATTATTTTGACGTGAGAGATCTCTTGCATTTGGTTTTATGATTTTTTCCATTATTTAAAATTTGTCTTTTTATTTATTGTGGCAATATATATGTTGACAAAAAAAATATTTTTTTATCCTTAATTTAATTGCTATAATTTGCAATTTTTTTTTATTTATATATTTTTTGATTTTTTAAATAATTTTTTTTTAGATTTTTAAAAAATTTTAAAAATGCCTCCAATGTCTTCTTTGACTTCAAATTTATTAAAATTAAATTATTTTTATCGTTATTTATTCAAAACTCCAATTAGACAATTAAATTTACATGAATATCAAAGCAAAGAATTGCTTCGTAAATTTGGTTGTACTGTTCAAAATTTTATTGTTATTGAAAAGGATATGGATTTGGTTAAATTTGACAATTGTGAAATTGGTGCTAAGGGCGATGGTTTGTGTTTTTTAATTTTAAAAAATTTTTATACTCGAAATTTGTTGAAAAATAAAATTTCGTACACGAATTTCGAAACACGAAATTTCGAAACTGATCGTAAATTTTTCATTTTAAAATTTCAGGAGCTTATATGTATGTTGTCAAGGCTCAAATACTTGCTGGTGGTCGCGGTAAAGGACGCTTTATTAAAAGTCGATTTGATACAAGCGGTGTTTTTATGACAATGTGGTTGGTTATTTTTCTTAATAAAAATTTTTAATTTCTTAATTTTTCGTTTATCATTATGTTAACGATATTTATTTTTTGGTCAACCTAAATTTTCAAAAAATATCTTTTAACGTAATTTTATTAGGTTAAAAGTATATTTGCTCTGTGTTTTTAATAAATATATTTAGCAGGAATCTTTTGTTTTTAAAAATTAATTTAAAATTAATTTTAGCCGAGACAAAGTAAGATTGACAACACTTGACATGTTAGGAAAAAAATTGGTAACAAAACAGACTGGACCAGATGGTGTTTTAGTTAAACGAGTTTGTTTTTTGTTTTTTTTTTACTTTATCAAAAATTTTTTTTGTCATTTTTAAAGTTAAAATTTATTTAGAAATTAAAAAATACTTTTTTTTTAAAGGTTATGATTGCCGAAGCAGTTATGCTTAAACACGAGACTTATCTTTCTATTCTTATGGATCCTTCTAGCGGTGGACCGGTGATTTAAAAAACAATTTTTTTTTTTAATTTTTTAGATTGTTGTTGCCTGTCGCAAGGGAGGAATGGACATTGAAGAGGTGGCAAAAAAAGAACCTGAATTAATTTTGAAGGTTTAAATAAATATAAAAAATTTAAATATTAATAAAAAAAAATTAATTTTTAGGAACCAATCTCTATTGTTGAAGGGATAACATGCGAACAATGTTTGAAGATTGCTGTATGGTTACATTTTGATAATGCTAAATCTATTGTGGATGTAATTTTATTTTATTTTTAATACTAGAGAAAAAAAATTACAAAAAGAAAATATAAAAAATTAAGGAAACAGTTTCCCGGAAAACATTTTTCAAGCGAAAAAAAATTCTCAAATTTTTTTTTTCATTTTCCCGGGGTTTAGAGAAGGCAAAATTTCTATTATTTATTTCCATGGATATGTCCTTGATAAGGAAACCAATATCTTTCTTCAAAATAATTTTGTAATTAATTTTTCTTATTTAATTTAAGGCAGCTTATGAAATTAATAAATTATATGACTGTTTCATTAATTTGGATGCTACACAAATAGAAATTAATCCTTTTGGCCAAGTTCATGGAGGAGAAGGTTTTTTAATTTTTCTTAAAAAGATTTTTTATTTAATTTTCATTAGTTTATTGTGTTGATGCTAAAATAGTTTTTGACGATAATGCTGCTTTTAGACAAAAAAGTATTTTTGAATCAGCATTGGATGAGGAAGAGATGGTTTGAAATTTTATTTATTTTGAATTTATAAAAAAATTTCTAGAGTAAATCTGAAATGTTGGCCAAGAAATTTGGTTTAAGTTATATTCCAATGGATGGAAATATTGCTTGCATGGGTATTTTTTAGAGAAAAAAAAGATTTTTATTTTTAAATTTTTTTTTAATTAAAGTTAATGGTGCTGGTCTTGCAATGGCTACAATGGTAAATAATTACAATTTTTTTTTCTTACTTATTTTTTTAGGACATTATTCATTTGTATGGCGGTGTTCCAGCTAATTTTCTTGGTATTAAATTTAAAAAAAAAATTTTATTTTTTAATCCTTCCTTTTATAAGATGTTGGAGGAAGTGCCACAGTAGAACAAGTCAAAAATGCTTTTAAAATTGTTGCTTCAAGTAACCCTAAAATTAAAGCAATTTTTGTTAATATATTTGCTGGAATTTTACGTTGTGATATTATTGCTGAAGGGGTTATTGCTGCTTGTAAAGAACTTGAAAGTAATATTCCTGTTGTTTTGAGGTTTTTTGAATAATTATTTTTTTATAATTAGAGGTTATGTTTAGGTTTCTCCCCCGTCCTCGAAGTTTAGGAAATATAAAAATATTTGAAAGATTACCCCTCTCCGTGCTCTGCTTAAAAATTTCCATACCCCAACCTCTTCTGTAAACTCGACGAAAATTTTCCATGTGTCCGGGGAAGAGCCATAAGGGAACATTTACTTTTTAAGGTTGGGGTTTTGCGAGTCAAAAACTCACAAATTGTTGGGTACATTTTATTAATTTCATTAACTGCCCCATTTGCCGTCTTTAACTTCCCTAAATTTTTTTCAATTTTTCTAGACTTAAAGGAACTAATGTAGACAAAGCTAAATCAATGTTAGAAAATGCTTCACAACTTAAAGGCAAATTCGAATTAATTGAATCATTTGAAGATGCTGCAAAACGTGTAGTTGAATTGTCTGGTGGTGGAAGTAATAATGAGAAATATATTTTTAAGCCTGAAGATGAGGGTTGTGTGCCAAAAGATTTTGTTTGGTAATTTATTATTATTTTGACTATTATTTGTTGTTTTGGTTAGTTAATTTGTTGGTTAGATTCTCTAAAAATTAATTGTACAATTAATTGTTTAAAATTTTAATTTTACGGATGTCCGCAAAAACTTTTTTGTCCGCAAATTTTTTTTTGAATTTTTATTTATTTTTTAAATTAATCAATTAATTGTACAATTAAAATAATTTTAAAATGTTGCATTCTCGAAAGAAAATTGTTTAAGTCAATCAATATAATATATACTTTAATTTATTTGTTTGTTATCAATTGTATTGTTATCATTATAATTTTATATTTTCTCAATCTGACAATTTTTCAAAAAAGAAAAAATAAATTATTTGAAAAATATTTTTTTTTGTTAAAACATTTTATTTTGTTTATTCAAATGTTTATTATCTTTTCCTAATTTATTTTTTTAATTTTTAAATTTTATTTTTAAGATTCTTTTAGTTTATGCGCCGCGTTGTTGTTTCTTCGGGTATTTTTTTAAATTATTTTTTTTTAAATTATTTTATTTTTTAGTTGCTAAAATGAGTTCCTGGCACTCTCCTAGACCCAAAATATTGGTGACTGATTCTTCTTTTGATCTGCATAAATTAAAAGAAATAGGGGATGTTATTCAACATGGTTAGTTGATTTTAATTAATTTTAAAAATTTAATAATTCTTTTTTAAATGGACTTGGAGATTTTTGTAAAAATAGTCATTAGAGCTATAAAAAAGCAAAAGATCAAAATTATAGCTTTACATACTAAAAAGTTATGAATTTTTAATTTCGTTTTTGTCTGCATTTCCCTTGTTTATGGGCTGCTTTTTAAAATCAAAAATTCTTCCAGAATTTATTTTATTAGAAATAGAAGATAAAGATATTCAAAAAATTATTTTTTAAAGACAATCCTGGTCAAATGCCTCGAGAATTGTTAGAAGAAAAAATAGTTGATGTGGATGCTCTTTTTTGTCTTGTAAGAGATAAAATTGATGATAAAATTTTAGAAAAAGGTTAGATTTTAATTTTTAATATTTTTTAAAATTATTTGTATTTTTAGCTAAAAATTTACGAATGATTGGAACAATGAGTGTTGGTTATGAACATATAAATTTAGAAGAGTGTAGAAAACGAGGAATAAGAATTGGATATACTCCTGGTAAGTTTATTATCTTTATTAAAGGATTAAAAAATAATATATAATTAATATAAATAAGAGTTTCCGGAATGTATTTTAGAAATAAGAAACAACGACTAAACCATTATACCGGATTAGTTATTTTCTTAATTAAAATTCTTTCCGGAATGTGTTTTAGAAAAAAATAAAAACCAGAATTTCTTCCAAAAATACATTATTCCTTTAAGAGATTTCGCAAAAATAAAAATAATTTAAATTTAGATGTTTTAACTGAAACAGTGGCAGAACTTGGAATGGCACTTTTATTGTCAACAGCTAGAAGACGTTAATAAAATAATTATTTTTTTAATTAAATTATTTTCAATATTTAGTTCCTGAAGCAATAAATTCTGCTAAAAGGTGTAAATTTAAAATTTTTCTAATTAAAAAAATTTTTTTTTATTTTTTAGTGGAGGTTGGACAACATGGTCACCTTATTATATGTGTGGAAAATCATTAGCTAATTCTGTTGTTGGAATTTATGGATTAGGAAAAATTGGAACTAGTTTAGCAAATAAAATACAACCTTTTTTGCCTCAAAAGATTATTTATAATAGTCGGAAGGTAAAAGGTTTGCGTTTTTTTATTTTAAATCAGAATTATTTGTATTTTGTATATTTTCTGGAAAAGAATTTACAAATCAGAGTTATGTTTTCCGGAAGTGTTTTTAATTTAATAATTAAAGTCAGAGTTATTTTGTATTTTCCGGAAAAGCTTTTAAGAACAGAATTTTTATATTTTCCGAAAAGTTATTTACAAATCAGAGTTATTTATCTTTCCGGAATGTTTATTAAGAATGTGTTTTAAAATTATTTAAAAACTAGAATTATATTGTATTTTCCGTAAAGTTATTTTTCTGTATTTTTGTTTAATTAAAATTTATTTTTAGGTGGTCCACATTCCTTCGTTTCTTTTAACGATTTACTTGCAAAAAGTGATTTTCTTATTATTACTGCTACTCCTTCACCTGAAAACACTCGAATTTTTAATAAAAATACTTTTAAATTGATGAAGAAATATTCAATTTTAATAAATATTAGCAGGTAAATTTTTGAAATTAATTTTAAAAAGTTAAAAAAAAATATTTTTAAAGAGGTGTTTTGGTTAATCATGATGATTTGGCTGATGCATTAACTAATGGTTTAATAGGTGCAGCTGGTCTAGATGTTACTGATCCTGAACCTTTTCCTTTGGAACATCCACTGCAGAAGATGGATAATTGTGGTGGGTTTTTTTTAATTAAAATACAATCAGAATTCTTTTTTGTGTTTTTCGGAATATTACAGTTCAGAGTTATTTCCGAAATGTGTTTTAGAATGTTTGTATTAAAATCAGAATTAAAAGTCAAAAATTGCTTACATAATATTTTATTTAACTGCAAATTAAACTTTAGAGTTATATATTTTCCGGAAAGTTATTATTCTTCCGGATAGAATGTGTTTTAATTTCATAGTTATTTTTCAGAATATTAAAATCAGAATTTCTTTTAAATATATTTATATATTTTCCGGAAAGTTATATTTCTTTTCTAGTTATTCTTCCACATATTGGCTCAGCTACTTATGCAACAAGAAATTTAATGGCAGCAACAACAGAACAAAATATTATAAATTATATTAAGGGTAACCCGTTGGTTTCAGAATTATTCTTTTAATTCTGTGATAATTTTTTAATTAAATTTATATTTAGGATTTTCGTCTTTTTGTGGCTTTTATTTATTTTTAAAAATTAGAAAAAAAATTTTTTTAATTAACTTAAATATTTTTTGTCGGTGTTTAATGTCTTTTGACATTTTTAAATATTTTTTTTTAATTAAAAAAATTTTTTTTAATATTTTTTAGATTAAATAAACACTTTAAAAGGATGGAACAAACATTAAAAAATATTATTAAAACTGGTGAGATGACTCAAGATGTAGCTAAATATTTATTTTTACATGGAGGAATTTTGGTTTATTTTTTTAAATTTTTTAATTATTAATCCTAATTTTTTTTTAAAGATTTTAAAAGACTTTCCTGAAGGATGTGAATTTGGTGTTGATTGTCGCACATGGACTGTTGGACGTAAATTTCTTGGAATTAAAGTTTGATTTTATTTTTTTTAATTTTTTAAATCTTAAAGTCTTCACTGGGATATTTTCTAATTAAATTCAAATTTCCCCTGGTGACTATTTTTCAATTAAGGATGGGTACTACTTGTTTTAATTCCCTTTAAAGAATTTTGTCATTATTTTTAAGTGGGAGGTGCTTGAATTAATGAAAGAAATCAAAAAAATTTCCTTTTTTGAATTTTCTAGATTTTTATATATTAAAAAAAAATTGTTTTCGAAGTCCATTAGATCCTGAAAATATTTTTTTATCTTATTTTTATTAATTTACTTTTTTAAATTTTTTAGATGATTCCGCCAGGCATTCATTTTATTTCTATGAGGTTTTTCTTTTAATTTTTTTTTAAATTTTTTTTAGTGTACCTGGAGCACCAAAAATTGCATTTTTCCACAATTTTACTTTAAAAGAAATTGTTTTGAGAAAATGGGATAAGAAAAATGAAGATTTAATTAATTGTGTTTCTGATGATGTTGAGGTTTTTTTTAAATTATATTTTTTGTTTATTTTTAAGTTGGAAAGGGTTAGAAGTAATTTAATGAATCTTGACTCTCATTTGGGTGTTTATCCTTTCACTGGTGAGTTTTGCTTCAGTTTTTTTAAATTTTGACGCATTTGCTTCAGTTTTTGAATATTTCTCAAATTTGTTTCATTTTTCGGATTTTTATTTGATTTGAGTCTTTTGAAGCGTTTTTTTTTCATTTTTCTATTTTTTGAAGCACATTGCTTCAACTTTAAGTTTTTTGTTTCACTTTATAGTTGAAGCATGCTTTTTTGCTTCAACTTTAATTATTTGAATAGGATTGCCCAATTTCTTTTATCAACTTGTACCTTTCAGTTTTCTTTTAGAAACAGTTTTTTGGCCCCAATTTTTCGTGTCATTTCCCCAAAAATAAAAGTGAAGCATCTTGTTTCAGATTTTTCTTAAACATTTTTTGCTTCACTTTTATATTTTAATTTATTTAGATTACCAACTTTGGGTCTCTTTTTCATCCTATCTCACACCTAAAACACTCAATCGTTTGCCACCTACAAATAAACTTGGAAGAATCTCATCACAAGTTGAAATGACTACATTAGAATCAGAAACAGAAAAACAATTGGTAATTTAAAGTTTTATTTTCAGTTAAAAGCAATTTTTAAATTAATCTTCTAATGTCTTCTGTGGAGTGATGGTTAATGTTCTTGGTTCCCCTTGTAAGGGCTGAGGGATCGATTCCTATCGGTTCCCATTATTTTTTCCTAATGTTTTTTTAATTATTTTTTGCATTTAAAAAATTTCTAAAATTAATTTAAAATTAAAATAATAATTTTAAATAATTTTTAGAACGATCCTCATGGATTATCAATCGTTGACAAAGAACATCGTGGCCGAATTCGATTTTCTGATGAAAGTGGCCTTCCCGTTATGAATACTAAAGATGATGATTCTAAACTTCGTTTTACAGAAATTCCAACAATAACGGTTTAATTAGATTTATTTTATTTTAATTTTTAATAAAAAAATTATAGCTTGCTGATACTTGCTTGAAAAAGTCTGGAATTGATGCTTCTGATAGACTTGAGAAATTTATTGAGGCAGTTGGAGATTCAAAAGAAGTGCTGGCAGAACTTCAATTTGCATTCATTATCTTCATTGTTGGAGAGGTATTAAAGTTTTGATTGAGGATATTTAAAATTAAAATCATTTTCTCGTGATCTAAAATTCCCTCGAGGTCGAGTCCCTGAGCTCTTTTTCTTTCCATAACTTTTTTGTATTTCAACCTTTTCTCATATATTTGGTATCATTCGAAAGCTCTGTTCATGGGGATTCTTTTTCCTAGCAGGAATTATCCGATACGATTATCCTGTAAAAAGTTACATACGTTTAAAGCTAGAAAATCACGATTTTCCGAACTTTTCAGCTCATAACTTTTTAACTATTGATTGGATCTAATTGTTCCCTTTGGGATAAATAATCGGGACATCCAGGGCTTTCGAATGATATTAGTTTTATTCGAAAAGTTTCAAGCCCAAAAAAGTTATGGATCAAAGAATGGTCAAGGACCGAGATCATAGCCCTTTCTTTGCCCGTAACTTTTATCCTTAACTTAAAAATGGCCCATAACTGATATCATTCGAAAGCTCTAGTCATGGGAATTCTTTTTCCTTGCGGGAATTATTCGATACGATTGCCCTGTGAAATTTTTAAATGTAAAAAATCACGATTGCCCGAACTTTTCAGTTCGGGCAATCGTAACTTTGTAAATATTGATCAGATCTTATCACTCCCTTTAGGATAAATAATCCTCACATCCAGGGCTTTCGAATGATGCCAGATTTATTCCGAAAGACTGAAAATCAAAAAAGTTATGAATCAAAAAATGCTCAGGTACCCCGAGACTCGGCTGTCCTCGGCAAATTATAATTTCAATTTTCTAAATGTAATTTTTCAAAACACCAAATAACCAAAATATCAAATTTTCAATTTTAGGCCTACGAAGGCTTTGATCAATGGAAAAGGATTATCCATCTTGTTTGTAGTTGCAAATCTGCATTAGAAAAACACCCTGAATTCTTCAATGATTTATTGATGGTCCTTCATTATCAAATGAAAATGGTGCCAGACAATTTCTTTGCTGAGACGTTTGGAAATAACTTTTTGGTTGCTACTCTATCACTTCTTTTCGCAAATATTGAAGGTTTTTAAGATTTATCCTTTCAAATTTCATAAAAATTAACAGATTGTAACTTACCGAATAATCCAAAGTTGAAGACAAAGGCTTCTAAGTTCAAAGATCTACTTGAGAGGCGTTTCAACAAGTCATTCACCTTGCCAGATGAATAATTTGTGATTTTAAAAGATTAAATTTTCATTTTACTTATTTTTTAACTTTAAATTTGCGTTTTATTTAAATTTGCGTTTTTTGCGCACATCCTTCAATAATTGATTGTGGACTTTGGAGAAATAGTGTAGTTAGAGAAAAATAATTAATTGTGGATAATTTGAATATTTGAAATTTAAAATTCGCGCATTTTGGCATAATGTATAAAATTAAAAATAAATGACAGATTATCCCACACTAAAAGTTTTCTGTTTACTATAGGACATTTGAGTCTGAGGAATTGTAAAAATTATTATTTTTCAAAAAATCGATAAAAAATCAATAAATCGATATATTGATTTTTTAAAATTGTAAAAATTATTATTTTTCAAAAAATCGATAAAAAATCAATAAATCGATATATTGATTTTTTAAAATTGTAAAAATTATTATTTTTCAAAAAATCGATAAAAAATCAATAAATCGATATATTGATTTTTTAAAATTGTAAAAATTATTATTTTTCAAAAAATCGATAAAAAATCAATAAATCGATATATTGATTTTTTAAAATTGTAAAAATTATTATTTTTCAAAAAATCGATAAAAAATCAATAAATCGATATATTGATTTTTTAAAATTGTAAAAATTATTATTTTTCAAAAAATCGATAAAAAATCAATAAATCGATATATTGATTTTTTAAAATTGTAAAAATTATTATTTTTCAAAAAATCGATAAAAAATCAATAAATCGATATATTGATTTTTTAAAATTGTAAAAATTATTATTTTTCAAAAAATCGATAAAAAATCAATAAATCGATATATTGATTTTTTAAAATTGTAAAAATTATTATTTTTCAAAAAATCGATAAAAAATCAATAAATCGATAAGAAAAGCTTTAATTAATAATTAACTTGTATTTTTTCTTTTATCAATAATTTATATACAAAAAATTCATTTATCTCGTTGTTGTTCTGAAGATGCTGACCGGGAACGCATAGCGCTACTTAACTTCATCGAACATGTCGGGCAGTACCACCGGCCCTTTGGCGGCTAAAACCGTTTGGAAATTTAATTTCTTCAAATCCTTTGCGGACCTGTGTTATTCCGACGCATTCATAGTGAAACCACTCGTATGGGCACTAAAAAAATTTTAAAAAATAAATTTTTGTGTAGTTTTTTGTTAAAAATATGAAAACAGACGTTCTTACTGTCACATGCTACCATATTGCCTGCTGAGCCCTTTAAAAATAAAAGAAATTAAAAATAAATTAATTAGAAGCGGAAAAGGACCAATGTCTACAGCTGGTAGAGATCCGTGAGCCACCTTTTGATCAATATCATTTTTGGGTTTCAACCTTTTCGAATAAATCTTATATCATTAGAAAGCCCTGGATGTTCCGATTATTTATCCCAAAGGGAACAAGAAGATCCGATCAATATTTAAAAAGTTATGAGCTGAAAAGTTCGGGAAATCGTGATTTTTGATATTTAAACGTCTTTATATTTTAAAAGGATGATCGGATCTGATTCATCCCACTAGGAAAAAGAATCCCCAAGTCTAGAGCTTTCGAATGATATCAAATTTATTCGAAAAGGTTGAAACCCGAAAAAGTTATGGACCGAAAAAAGGACTCAGAAATGACCCCGTTTAATTTTCTGCTTCAGTTTTATAGATAGGCTTCATTTTAAAAAACTTTTGTTTCATTTCTAGAATTCTGCTTCACTTTTCTATAAAACTGAAGCAACAGCTTTTTTTCTTTCTCTTTTAAAAAATCACAACCTGTTTGCAATAGCACCAAGCCTTGTCGTCTGCTTCCTCTTCTCCTTCTTCATCATCAAACGATTCTTCTCCTTCATAATCTTCCAAATGTTCAGCACCTTCAACATCACCATCTTTTCCACCTCCAATTCTTCTTTGTCTTCTTCTCTTTAAAATAATTTTAAATTAAATTATTTAAAATTAATAAACAAACAATTAAAGTATTGCTACTAGTCCCTCCATGTTCTGGTGGTTTTGTCATTGATTCATTTAACATTTGAACAACTCTTTTGGTTAATCTATTTAAAAAATAAATTAAAAATAATTTACAAATAGGAGAAAAAAGCAAAAAAAAATTCAGAAATTCTGAAAAAATCAGAAATCTGTGTAGGGGTAACCCAGAAATTCACTGGAGCATAGCTTTGTTTCTATAATCTACTGAAGCCTAATTTCGATACCAATCGACTCAGAATGTCAAGACGAAACGATTGGTGCCAAAATTAAGCTTCAATAATTAACAGAAGCAAAGTTATGGTCCATTAAAGGTTTGGGTTAATTCCTGAACCTTAATCAGAATTCTGATTAAAAACCAGAAAAAACCAGAATTTTTGAAAAACAAAAAAAAATTTTTTTTAATTATATAAACCAACTTTCTCGTCCTTCCATGTCGACTAGGTTGAGCACCAGCAAATGAGGGCATTTTTAATAAAGCTCCAGATTGTTGTCTTGTTTGATGAGAGGAAGTAATTGCCGGTAAATCAATAATTGGTTGAGAACTTTTAGAAATTAATTTTTAATTTTTCCAAATAAAATTAAAAAAAAAACCTTGTTGTTTGTTTAATTGCAGCATTCCAACGTTCCATAGAAGCTAAACGAGACGGAGGAAATTGAAATTTTGACATTGCATGGGGTAATGTTATTGTTGATGTTGATGGAGAAGTTGAACGTGGAGAAATTGATGAAATTGAACTTCGAGGAGAACATTCACCTGAAAATTTGAGATTAAGAATGTCTGAAAGCATCCGAAATTTACGAGAACGTTTTGCAGCAATATTTGTATTTGTTGTTTCTGCAGCATTATTTGAAGTTGAAGCACCAATTTGACGTAAATTGGGGACTGAAGCTTTGTGTTTCTTAAAAATAAAATTAAAAAAAAAATTTAAAATAAGGAAATCAGAAAATTCTGATAAAGAAGAACTTGAAGCAGTACATAGCTAACTACAGCTCAGTCTAACGTAGAGAAACAAAAAAAAAAACATAAAAAGACAACTTCGATACAATCCGACGCAGCTCGACGAGATACGTCGAATAATACTAAAATTGTCTAGATTTGACTTTCCTTAAGTTAGTTATAAGCCCAGAGATAGATTGGGCCACCCAGCAGAACTTTATCAAAATTTAAAAAAAAATTTTCAACTAAACAACCTTGACAGGAGGCGAAGACGTAGACATTTCATTATCAAAAATATCATCATCTACTAATCGTTCAGGTTTTGCTGCTAATGTATTTGTTGCTGTAGAAACACGACTATCCACAGATTGAGAAGGACGACGCTTGAAAATTTTTTAAAATAATTTTCAAAAAAAAAATCTTACAAAATTTGCAGGTATTTTAAAATCTTCATAAGTAGATGTTTGTTGTTTTAGTCTTTGAATATTTGCTATTTTTGGTGTAATATCAACTATATCATTTCTATAATATTAAAAAATTAAATTAAAGAAATTATTTTTAAAATTTGCGGACAATACAAAAATTAAAAATTAAAGGTTTTAACGTGTGGATAAACCATAAAACTATTTAAATAAATTTAAAAAAGTCTTAGCAATTAGTAAAAACCATTGTCTGCTTAAAATATTTTAAAAATTTAAACAGGTTTCGGTCTTATCCGCAAGTGTTAGTCCGCAAATACAAAATTCCCCTTATATCAAAAAATGTTTATAACACTTTATTTGTCTAAAAATTATTCTTTATTTGTCTAAAACGATTTTTAAAAGCATTATTAAGCATTTAAAAATTTTTAGGAAATTAAAAAAAAATTATACCCATTCAAATGTGTTGTAATATTAGGACTTGATTGTTGTTGTTGTGTTTGTCCATCATTTATTTGTAAATTATGTACAGTATCAGAAGATAAAGAAGAATCTTCATCAAAAAATAATAAATTATTAGTTGTTGTTGAATTATTATTAATTGTTATATTTGATGTTGTTGGTTGTTGTTGTTGTGGATTGGTAATTGATTGAAGAAATGCTGCAAAAAATTGAAAGGGAAAAATTAAAAGAAATTTTTTAAGAAACAATTTTTTAAGTTAACGGCAAGGAATAAGTGCCCACGTTTCCGATCCTTTATTGAGAAAGTTAGAAAAAAAAATTTTTTGAATTTTTTTAGAAGTCTTAAAAAAATAATACGCAAAATATATCCGCAAATTTAAGAAAAAATTTAAAAATTATATAAACGAAAGATAAATTCCTGGCTCTATTAATCAATTAGAATTAATAAGAAAAATTTAATAAAATTAAAATAAACCTTTTTCAATTAAATCAACTTCTCCAGGATTTTCAATTTCCAATTCGCCTTTAAAATCAGTCAAGTCTTTAATAACCTTTTCATTATATTTTTCAAGGACTGATTGTAAATATTCTGTTATATGAATTTTTGAATCGGCCATTATTCGAGCTTCATTGTAGCGCTGAATGAACGAAATAAATTAAAAAATAATTAAATTAAAAGAAAACCTGTTCCAATTCTTTATTTCTCTTTTCAGATTCTGCTGATGTCAAAGTTGGATATGCAGTGATTAACTGTTCTGAGTCAACTCCTAATTTTTCCATTTTTGCTGAAATTAAAAGAATAGAATTTTTAATAAGTGTAAAAATTAAAACAAAGTAGGAAGAAATTTTTGAAACAGGAAAGAATTTTAAAAGAAATTCTTAAACATCAAGCGAAATCGAACCGACTCCTACACCATCAAAGAAACAAATTCACTAACCACTAAACCACAGGGCAACAATAATTAAAGTTGAATTTAAATCAATATAATAATGGGAAATAAACTTGCTAATTAAAAAAAAAAAGAACCCAATATTAAGAATATCAAAAAAATTTTACAAAATTTCTAAAAAATTCAAAAATTTTTTAATTAAACAACCTTGATATTGAAAATCAATTTCTCTCAATTCTGCACATTTTTTCTTCATTTCAGCAGGAAGGAAGCCTAATACTAAAAATAAAAAATAAATTTTTAAAAATTATAAATAAAATTTACATTCAACCAGATCTTCCAAATAATGCATTTAAATGCTGAAAAAGCCTAAAAATGCTAAAAAGAAAAAATTTAAAATTAAAAACAATTTTTGAGGTAATTTTTTAAATTAAAATAAAATTTTTAAAAAAATTCAAAAAATTTATTTTTACACAAAAAACCTTTCAATAATTCCTAAAAAATATTTTCCAACGTCTTATTCAAAACAAAAAAGTTCAACGATCATTTTCATTAAAAGGAAAGCGAGCATTATCTTCTTCAACATTATTTTGACCTCCCTCAGCCGGTTCAAACGAATAATTCAAAATTGGATAATCTCGAGGGTCTTGCATTGGAAATGCACGTAAAAAGTCATAAGGATATTGCTTTGGAAGCTGAAAAAAAATTTTAAAAGAAAATAAAATAAAAAAGAAACCTTTGGAACATACCAACGAAAACCATAATAATCACGCACTTTTCGAAGAGTTTCAGCATTATAATAAAATACTAGAGAAAAGACAACCATTGGAACTAGAAGAGTTGCAAAACGAGAAAGTGTTTGCAGACTAGAAAAAATAAAAAAATAATTTAAAAAATTTAATTTTTTTATTTTTCTAAAGAAAAAACCCAAAACGGAATCGAACCACCGACTAAATTCAAATTAAACCTAACCATTAGGCCACAAAGGAACAATATCAAATCATTAATTTAAATTAATATAATAGTGGGAGATATAACCGAGAAAACGTTAATGCCAATGGAAAATGCACTTTCCATCCCACAAAAAAAAAAAGAGTAAAAAAATTCTTTTCCTGTTGAGTCTAAAGAAGATCGAAAAGAAGGAACCAAAATGAACCCCAAAAATAATTAAAAAAAAAAACAAACGGTAAAAAATGTTCTTCATCTAATCCATCAAAACTACAACGATCAACGCGATAACGAATTGCTTGCTTCATTAAAGGTTCATTCCAATTACGACGATTGTGTCTGTCACTATAAATATCGTGGGGATCTAAAAAAAGATTAAAAAAATTGTTAAAAACGGGGAGAATTTTAAAGTCGTAAAGGGAGGAGAAAGTAAGAAGAATGTGTCCTTGGCTTGGGAAGAAAACGTTTATTGTTAGTTAAGTTTTGCCTTCTTTCGTTTCCTTTTTAATAGATTACTTGGTACAGGGGACTAACATTTTATCATAAAAATTAGGAGTAGACAATGTTGTCTATATAAAAGGTATCAAAAGGCTTTCGAAAAAGTCGAAAAAGTTAACCGATTTGTCATTAAAGGAAGAGAAAAGAAAGGGTTGGGAAAAGAAATAAACCAAGGACACTTGCCAAACGAAAAAACAAAAGACTGTGGCTTTGCCAAACTTAAAAATCTAAAATTAATCAAATAAAACCTCTATGCGAAGGAGTAAAAAGTCCAGGATCTGGGTAATCACCAACATGATTTATTATGTCATCAGGATCATAAGGTCTAGAAAATAAAAAATAAATTTCTAAAAATTTATAATTAAAAAAACGTGTAATCCTCAGGTCTAAGTCCATATTTAATAGCAGCAGCACGACGTTCTTCATCTGTTTTTGGATAATTACCAGGCATGTGATCTCTAATAAGACAAGTTTGAATCAAAAGGAAAGTTAAAATTCAACCTTGGATACCATCCAGGATGTGCCACAGCACCACGACCTGAAAAATATATTTAAGAAAATTTAGAGAAAAAAATTGTAAACCTCTCAAAACAGACGTATGCAAAGAGCGTTTGAGCACGAGAAAAGTAACCATCTAAAGCTAAATTAAATATAAAAAAAATGATTAATAAAAGTATTTAATGAAAATTTAACAAGAAATGGAAAAGGCAAAAGAATTTTTTTTAATTTTTATTAAAACAAAAAACGCGGATAATTTTTGCGGACATAATCATTCGTCCACAAAAACTTGTCCGCAAAAATCTAGACAAAAACAAAACAAAAATTTCCCTAAAATTAATTTATTATTCCCTAAATAACCCAAAAAATCTACTACTTTTTTTCTTCGTTTTCTTTTCTGTTGTTACTCCTTCATGTTTCATCCTTATTGCATCAGCATAAAAAATATCAAAAAGTAATTTAGCATCAACAGCGGGAGGAGGCCAGATTTTGTCGATTGGAGGATTTTTGGGATTTTTAGCAAGAACTTTGTCGGTATTGAAGATTCTATAAAATTAACTTTTAACGAGAAAATTTAAAGATCGAAAGCCGAAACAAGCATCCCAGCAAAAGAAAGACCCGAGAAAAAATTTTTCGACTAGGAAGGAATGGTTTCCAAAGTTAAGAACTTTGTAGACATACCAGTCAAAATATTGGCGTAACCAGAAAGTACCGAGAAATTCTTAGGTGGGTTTCCCCATCCACACCCAACCTAGAACAAATTAAGAAACAACCTTTTCTCGATTTCAACATCAGTCCTGTAGGAAACATAAGGTTTCAATGGAAAACCAGTCAAATCAGGAACAATCAATTCTGGAACCATTCCAGGAAGATGAACAAATTCGCCAGTATTTGGATCATTAAAGCCAGTTGGTTGAACACCAGTGTATCCTTAAAAATAGATTTTAAGTTAGAAAAAGTCCGTTAGACTTTTGCGTACACAATTTTACGGACATACAACAAAGGAATGAAAGGTGACGAAGAAACGTTCTTAAGAAGTAACGCATATCCCAGGAGGAAGTAGTTAGATGTTGGTGTCCGCAAAATTATGTCAGCAAAACCTTGCAAAAGGTTAACCTCTTTGGAAATAACGTATAACAGAGGACAGTTTAAAGACAAACTTGGGGTGTTGCCCAGCCCAAGGTTACAGAAACCACATTACAGACCCAAAGAGAAGTCTACCCAAAACCAAAAATATAAACCAACGTCTAAGTTCTTCTAGATTATTCTGCTGCCATTTTGGTGATAATTCAGGAAATTCTTTATTTTGTCCAGGCCATTTCCAACTTTCATAATGCATTGGACCGATTTTGCGAAGTCCTTTAGCACCTTTCTTTGCAAATCCCCAAGGAGCTCGAAACTGTGATGGAACTAATGTTCGAACAACCATTTTTGATGTTTCGAATCAAATAATACAGACGTTTGTGTTATTAGAACAACAATCTAAAATAAACAAAAATCAATAAAGAAATTAAAAAAATAAAAAATTTAGAAAAAACAGAAAAATCTGGAAAATAAAAACAAGAAAAATATCGATCTGAAAAATAGTGTGTAAAATATGAGTGTAAGTTAGAGAAAAATAAATGAAGGGAAAATAAACGTTGTGCCAAAATTATTTTTGGCAAACTACAAAAAAAACATTGCAATTCGTCAAACAACGAAAAATGTTACAAAATGCCATAAAGAGAAAATATTTCAAAACGTCAATAAGTGAAAAATATTTCAATTTGTCAAACGACAAAATATTACAAAATATCAAATAATCAAAATATCAATTTAATGCTTTAACAAAATAATCAAAATAAATATACACAATTATTGTTCAGCACTAAATAAATGCTGATGAAAGAATGGGGAGGAAGTAGTTGGGGGTATATTATTTATATTTTTATCTATTATTTGATTATTTTTAATTTTAATTTCTTCTTCATCATCAAAATACATTATTATTGATTTTTGTTGATTATTATTTTGTTCATCAGAACCATCTGATTTATTTAATAATTTTTTGAGACGTTGAATTTCATCGTTTGCTTTATCCAATTCTGTTGCCAATAATGATTGACTATAAAAATAAATATTTAATTAAAACTCCACGTTCTCCGAGGAAGAAAATCCTCTCGGGGAAGGGTTCTCACTCCGTTAGAAGAAATATTTCCACGTGGAAATGGGGGTCTGTTGGTATTTACCCCCTCTCCAATTCTCGCCATCTCTCTATCTCAGCTCACACTTGAAGGGATAACTCAGATTCCAAAGGATAAGATAGAGATTTTTGAGCTTAAACGGGCCTAGGAGTCCAAAACATCCCTCTCTCCTTTAAAATGTAAACTCTCTCACCGTTCTTTCAATTTCTTAATATCAGTTCGGCAAGTAACATTTTGTCTTAATAATTCTCCCTTCTCATTTTTTAATCTAACAACATCAACAACCAATTCTTCTAATCTTTTTTCTTCTGCTTCATGTTTATTATTTAATTTTTTTCCATTAAATATAGAAGATGCCCTTTCTGTATTAAATGAATTATGTAAATCGCCAGAGGACATACTTTCCTGGAAAAAAATAGAAAAAATTAAAAATTTTGGGAGATTTAGGCGCAGGAACCAGTTGGGCGCGGGGACCTATAAAACATTCAAATAAAGACCTAGATCTATGAAATTGTGCAAAGATGTTCTAGATGGAACTAACTAACTCCTCTAAAAATTTCAGAATTTTAGGATAACTAAATCAGAAGTTCTGGTAGAAAATGGTCGAAAACGTTTTCGCGCCCAAATGACCCCAATAAAATAATTTATTTTCCTTTACCATTCCAGTATCAGAATCTTGTTGTTCATTTCCACCACCTACAGCACTCAAAACTTCTTCAACTTCTACTTCAACATCTTCATCATAATCAACATCATCATCACTACATAAAAATTCAATACCTTCAATTCTTCTTATATCGCTATTATTTGGGGAAATATTTAATTGTTGTAGAGGAGAATGTTGAGGATATAAAATTAATTTATTTGTTGTTGGATTGGTGGAAAATTGAGAGGAAGATGTTTCATTGTCAAAAACCATTGAAGTACAACTAAAAAAAATAATTTTTTTTTGCTGAAATTTCTGATTAAAAATATTCAAAATTACCCTCTATTATTGAAAGCCGTCTGTCGGAAACCAGCAGAAATTGCACCAGCTCTCCAACGTGGAGGAGGTTCTTGGCTAGAGGTAGTGGAAGAAGCAGATGATGGATGACTATCATCAGAGATTGCTAAAGAGGCAACACGACCTAAAAAAATTTTTAATGTCAAAAAGTCGAAAATTCAAAATGTTAAAAACTTCAAAATGCCAAAATTCAAAATGTCAAATATTTCAAAATGTCAAAAACTCACTTTGTTCTCTAGCCAAAATTCTTCTACTAACACCACTCTGTCGAGGAGAATGGGGTGGTGGTGGAGGTCGTGTAGTGTTATTTAAACAACAAGAAGAATTTCCAGAAGATGAAGAAGCTGATGAACAATAATAACCAGAAGAACTTGCAGTACTTCCACTACTTATACTTGGACATATTTTTGTTATTGTTGTTTCAGAAGGGAGTGATTGATTATTTTGATTATTTGTTGTTGAGGTAGTTTGTTGTTGTTGTAATTGTTGCTGTTTTTTATTTTGTAAAAAAGAATGGGAAGAAGATGATGATGCAATGTCTTGGGAGACAGAACGAGAACTTAAAAAAATAAATTAATTAATAATTAAATTTAAAAAAATCAAGGAAAAAAATATGGGACGCTCACGCCAAACCTTTTATGCGCCCAAACGACCCCAAAATTTCAAAAAAAAAAAATAATTTTTTAATTTTTTCGAATCTCCCCAAACAAAAAATCATTGTAAAAATAATTTTAAAAAATTCCCCAATTTTAAAAAAAAAATAGAAAAAAATTAAAACTCTACCGAGTATTAGCAAAAGCTTTTTTAACAGAACTAAAAAGGCCAACATTCGAACCATTTTTTAAATTATTTGAGGTATTTAATAAAGGGGAATTATTTAATTGATTTGATTGTTTTGTACAATTTTTGGAAGGTGTTAACATTATATTTGAAGAATTTATTGATGATTGTTTTGATGTTTGTTGTTGTTGGTCTAAAGATTCGAGGAAGGGCACTCCATAAAATTGAGCACGCTCTTTAAGTCCGTTGTAGAGTCCATCGAGAAGAGACGAGCGAGTACGTTCCTAGAATTTTTTTAAAAATTATTTGATGGAGAAAAATTGAAAAAATCGAAATTTCAAACCAAAGGGCACAGAAAATAAAAAATTTAGCCACCTTGCCAGTAAAGAGAAAAATAACCAGTTGGTCCATAGGAAGATTTTATCGATTTCTAGACTAAAAAGCTTTGGAGATTTGTATTTTTAAATGTTAGTGAGTCTCTAGGATGTCCCAAATCAATGGATCTAAGCCCTGGATAAAATAGACACTTCGCCAAGAAAACAAAAATACGCCAAAATTTTTTTTATCGAAACAATCATACCGCTAATTTTGCAAATTTATCTGCCTTCAATGCTGCATTCTCTGCATTAATAAGTTTTGTTAAAATAAATGAACGTAATTCTTCTTTATTTCCAGTAATTATTGTAGAAGGAAGTGATGGGCCAAAAGGAGGGACGTCATTGCGGGCTGATATACTAACACGATAATAATGATTTGTAGAAGAGTTGTCGTCATTATTTTCGATTGGTTGAATAACCAAATAAGAATGTAGAAAGTTGGACTGTTTAAATAAAAAATTATTTAGAAATATTTTTTAAAAATTTTTAAATCGCCTTAGGGCTTAGGGTATTTAAATCCAAATAAATTTCCCAAAATTAGTGATAAAAATATGAAACATATAATCAAATGAAAGAGCAGAACCTGAACTACAAAATAGTTTAAAATCAAATTTTTAAGCAAACCTTCAAGAAGGTAATGATTCTTTAAAGTAATTTGGGTCAGCATTTTTATGACTTTTTTAAACGACTTTTTGGCCCATAACTTTTCAAAAAATTTGAATAAAAATTTAGTAAATATATCAAAAGATAGAGCAGATTCTGAGCTTTAAAATTATATATAAACAAAAAGATAAGCTTAGGTTTACAAAAAGTTATGAATTTTCAGCGAGACCGGATCAAGGAAAGTCCCCATAAAAATATTAAACATAAAAACTTAAAAAAAATAAAAACCTGAATCATTTCCGGACAGAATGGTGTATTTTTTTCTTGAAAAACGATAGCAACAATGTCATTACCAATATGTCTTTTACGTTGTAGTTGTTGTGTATCACCAGCAGTAAAAGGCAAAAGAGTGCTTACATGAAACATTACTTCTTTTTGTGAAAATTTTGTGTAAATACTCTAGAAAATATTTAAAAAAATATTATTTTAAAATCATAATAAAGCTACCTCATTCCCAGTTTGTCCATGTATTGTGTCCAATCCTCCTCGATATCCTTCAAAATTACATAAAGGCACGCGGTCACCCAAAAATGCAAGAAAGTCATCAAATTGTTTACAAGCACATGTATTCCCAAATAATTCTTCTTCTGTTGTCTGACCAAATTTTTGGTAAATAATACCTAGAAAATAAAGAAATTCATAAGAAACGAAAGAGATTTTGACTCCCCAAAAGGGGAGAAGCGCCGTTCCCGGAGGTAAGTGCAAGACCGGGCCGACGCGTGGCAGAGAGGAAGCAAGCTTCCAACTCTTACCCTTTTCCAAAAATTGGTTAATCTCTTTGATCCCGGTAGGGATCGTTACGGAGATTAAGCCGTAAAGAACAGATACTACACTTTGATCTTAGCCAAAAGGCCGAGAAGCGATAAATAAATAACGAAAAGAAAATTATATTCCCATTTTTAAATTAAACTGAAAAATAGGATGGGGAAGTGTATGAGAGAAATTATATAAAATAGTTCTTTCTTTTAAAAGAAAAGAAACGAGAGAAAATTATAGTCTAGAAAAGAGGGAAATAAAGCAGCAAAGAGAAAATGTTATGCAAGCGGTAGACAGAAAGCGAGAATTAATTTTAAAGAAAGGAAAGGCAGAGACGCATAAACGCAACCATATTTATAATTGTAGGCAGAGATAAAGTTTCCGGGAAAGTTTAATATTCTCTATAAGCATATAACTGTAAACTTTCCGGAGTTTTTCCGGAAACTTTATGTCTGACTACAATTATATTTTAGCCGTTTCTTTTCCCATATAATCGCGACACTTATTCGCAAGATTATTGTTGAAATATTTTTTTTTAATTTTCAAAAAAAACCCACCAAATTTGTACGTATTGCTAATTACATGTTCATCAAATTGAAGTATTAATTCACTTCCTCCAGGAAATGCAACAGGCCAAAACCGTTCAGTCCCAACATCTGCACATAAATGTCTAGCCATCTGACTAGCACTTGGACGTGAATTAAATGATGTTGAAGAAACTAATGAATGTTTTGTGCCTAGACGAGAACGTAAAATTATTCGAAAATTTTGTTGTTGTTGTAGTTGCATTTTAGGAGAATTTGAAGCATTAGAAGGAGAAGAATCAACTCTAACACTGAGAACGAGAGGGCCCAAAAGAGGGTCTAGAGCATAAAAATTGTGATGTTCACGGCCTAGAAAGTGCCTGAAAGGAAAAGAAAAATTAAAAAAAATTTTTTTTCTCTTACTTTCTATAAGAAAGAGCTGCTTCATCATCAGTTTCAAGTTTTGATTCAACATTTGCAATATTATTGTAAATAAAGCTGTCATTGTTTTCTAAAGTTTCAAGTTCAACAGCTCCATCTAACCAAAATCCACATTCTTCGCCTTTAGCAACAACAACAATTTGAGGATAAGGGCCAGGATTGGAGAGAATCTGAAAAATAAAAAATAATTTCAAAATGACAAATTTTCAAAATGATAAAATATCAAAAATAAAATTTCAAAACGTCCAATTTTAAAAATGCCAAATTACAAAACGTCCAATTTTAAAAATGTCCACTTTCGAAACGCCCAATTTTCAAAATATAAAATTTAAAAATATTCACACCTTTTTAACAAGAGCTCCCCCGTTCTCCCTGCTAGAAAGGCGTTGAAGGTTATTACGAGATGAACAGCTTGAGGTAGTTGTTTGTTGAGTTTTTCCGTTTTGAGCACTAGTGGGTGTCTAAAAAATTAAAAAAAAAATTTTCTTCAATTAAGAAATGATTAAAAATGATTTAAAAATGCCAAAATTACATTAAAAACAAAAAAACCCTAAATATTTATTTTATTTATTTTTCACCCTTAAAGAGTTTCTCGCCATCAAAATATCATCAATTAAATTATTTTCTTCCCCATTATTATTAATTATTTTATTTTGTTGAAGCAAAGAATAATTTAATTCTTCTGAACAACTATTTCTATTAAAAAACTTCTTTTTGTTGCAAATTGAAGCATTTTTATTTTCTGAAGCTAATTTTGAAATTTCTGAAAAATTAATTGCTTCAGTTTGAAGATGGTGATTTGGAAAAGAAAATCCTCTTCTTCTTCTTTCTTCTCTTCGTTTTAATTTGGCTTTATTCCCAAATGGAAGCAAATGCCAAAGGAATGATGTTGTGGTGGATGTTGACGAAATAAGTGTGGAAGCAGAAGCAATGGAAGTTGCAGCAACTTGATTAGAAGTTGAAGCATGGTCTGAAGTTGTAGCAACTTGATTAGAAGTTGAAGCAACTTGATTAGAAGTTGAAGCATGGTCTGAAGTTGTAGCAACTTGATTAGAAGTTGAAGCAACTTGATTAGAAGTTGAAGCATGGTCTGAAGTTGTAGTAACTTGATTAGCAGAAGCTGAAGCATTAGCAGGATTCGAAGCAACCGGAGACGCAACAACAGAATTGGAAGCAGAAGCATCACAACTAGCAGAAGAACTAGTAGTAGTTGTTGACCATTTTGTCTTGTTGCGTAAAATAGCCATGTTAGTAGAAAGGAAGTTTAACAATAAAGAATGAGGACGATTCTTCTGAGGTGCTTCACCTTTTAATGCTTCGAGTCTATTCATCTTTTTATTATTAGCAACGCAAGATTCTTGATCATCGACAAATGGAAGATTAGAAGGTTCTTGCGAATTTGAGTGAATTTTATTGGAAGAATAAGTGGAAGAAACTGAAGCATTGTCTAAAACTGAAGCAGTAGTAGTAGAAACAGAACTTGAAGCACAATTAGAAGTTTGTGTTTGTTTAGCTGATGGACGTCGTAATTTAACAGCATTAACTTTTGCTTCAAATAACAATGGATCTTCTTCTTTTTTAATAGAGGGTGAGAGATTTGCTTCAGTAGAAAGTTTTGCTTCATTAAAACTACTTGCTTCATTATCAACTGTTGTTGACGAAGTCGAAGCTATTTCTTTTGCTTCAGTTTTTAGAGGAGGAAGAGAAGAAGGAAGAGTTGGCTGTAGAAGAGAAGAGGACGGAGGAATTGGAGGAGGTACAGCAACACGTTGTTGTAGCTGTTGCCGATGAGATTGTCTTAAAAGCAGAAGCGAAAGAGGACGACGACGTAAAGGAATTGAAGGGGGAAGAAGAGGAAGATGAGAAGAAGATGAAGGATTTGAATTATTCTTCGATTTTATTTCAGAAATGGCATTATTTGATGGAGAAGACGATGATGGAAGCAAAAGTTTTGTGGTTGTTGTAGCAGCTTCAGGTTTTTTATTATTTTTGTAGCTGCAAATGTTTGCTTCTGAATTCTGCTGCGGCATACCAATTTTGCTAGTTTTATTTTGTAGAAGTTTCTGCTTCAGAACATGCTTCCGAATGTTGCTATCAGACTTGTTATTATCTTTGCTAACTGGATTCTGAAGCTGCTTCAGTGAATTTTTCGGAATGTTGCTGCTAATGTTTTTGTCAAGTTGATTTTGTAGTTGCTTCTGCTTCAAAAAGTGTCGTGGAATGTTGCTGCAAGTCTTGCTGACAGTTTGCTTCGAATTAATAGAAGCAGAACTTTGAGGAGGCCAACACCAACGTGTAGCAGTTCCAACATTCGTCAATTTCAACACAACACTGCTTTTTTCTGTTGCTTCACTTTTTTGACGATTTTTATTAGAAGCAACAACTTCAATTTTCGTTATCTTCTCATTTTCCCCCAAATCTGTAGAATAAATTGTTGCAGGACGTGGAGAACGTAACAAAGAAATTCTGTTTTGTTGAGGGGACCATCTACAACGACCTGTTTCATTAATTTTGATAGAACTTAAATTATTTGAAGCAATTGGAATTGATGAGGGTGTTTCTGGAATACGTCGTGAACGAATAAATTCAACACTATTGCTTATTGTGGACATTTAAATTAAATTAAATAATGGATTCTAAAAAGGTTTCAGAAATTTAATTTAAAAAAAATAGACAGTCAAAAAAATAGAAATTTTGAAGAAAAAAAAAATTAGGGAAAAAAATATTAGTGTCCGCAAAAAACTTGCGGATGTCCGCAAAAGTGAATTTTAGCAGAAAAAGCAGAAAAATTTTTTTTGTTAATTTTCTTTCATTTTAGATTGAAGTTTTACAATCCCAGAAGAAGAAATAAAAAAATATAGACTGTCAAAATAGGAATTTTAATAGTTATTGAGGGATATTGCGGAAATAAAGGGAAAAAAAGTTTTGTGTGAAATAGAAAGGTTGGTAGAGGTGTTAATCCTTCAAAAATCCTCAAAAATCAGAAATAAAAAATATGAGAAAAATGACCAAAATAAAAAAATATAATAAATATTTACTACTATTTTTGAATAAAAAATAAAAAAAAAATTTTCGAAATGATGACTCAAAAAATAATAAAAAAATATTTTTTTTTTCGGTGAGTAAATGAGGTGAGAGATTATGAAGTGAACGAATAAATAACAATAAAATGATAATAATGTTTTGACAACAAATTTGGAAAAAAAGTAGAATAATAAATATTTTTAAATATTTTTAGGAGATTATTAAAAAGAAAAGAAAATTTGCAGAAAAAAATTTTTTTAATAAAAAAGTTAATCCGCAAAATATTGCGGACGTCCGCAAAACATAAAAACTTGGATGAAACAAAACCCTTATCAAACTTTTGAAAATTCATAAAAATTTTAAAAATTAATTTAATAATGTAAACATGGTATCATTTTAAAGCCCAGCTTCTCCTCTATCTTTTGATATAAAAACAATAATTTTATCTTTATTTAAAAAAATTGAAAGATTTGAAAGGTTAGCTAAAAATTAATTTATTTTCCCTCATTTTTTAACTTTAAAAAAATAAATTAATAAAAATAATTAAAATATTTCTTTAAGGAATTTAAGAAAAAAAAATTAGAAAAAAAGCTCAGTTGGCGGACAATAACTTTATACAAAATTGATGGTTGAAAAATTGAGAAGAAAAAAATATATATGGAGGAGAAGAAAAATTGGTTTTTAAAAAGACGAATTTTAAAGGAAGTGGAGGAAGATGAACGGGTCATAGGAACCAAAAATGAAAGAAAGAGGATTAATAAATAAACACAAAATAGTTTGTTACTAAAAAGTATGAGTAAGCTAGCTTAACTTAGGAAATTTGTCATTAGAATATAAATAAATTATGAAGCAGGCGGGTTTAAAAAATAAAAACTTGAAGCAGGCGGATTTTCAAAATAGAAACTTGAAGCAGGCGGAATTTTTGAGGAAGGAACTTGAAGCAGGTGGATTTTTAAAATGGAAACATAAGCAGGCGGAAAAATAATTCCTGAAGCAGGTTTTAACTGGATTTATGAAGCAAGACTATAATAACCAAAAATAAAAATTCACTTGCCAAAAATATAAAAGTGCAAAATAGGTGAAGCAAAAGAAATTTGAAAAAATAAGCAAAAAAATTTTTAAGAGGAACAAATATTTAAATACGTTCAAGTAAAAAAAAGAAGTCTTTACTAGCAAGGCACTACCAGCCGTGTCTTCTTCTCAACACAAAAATTCGGCCCTTCTCGGCGCTGTAATTTGGTTTTGGGTTTTTTTCTTAAAAATTTTTACCTTTTTCTTTCTTTTATTTTTAAGTGCCCAAAACTGCAAAGAATTGAAAAAAATTTTTTTTAAGGGATGCGCGAGGATAGAGAGGGACAAAATGTGAAAAATTTTATGAAAGTGAAGAAAGAAAAAAAGAAATAAAATTTTGAATTATTAATGTGAGTAAAAATAGGAAGAAAAAAATGCGCGTTTAATGTGTCTTGAAAATAAAAATAAAATTTTAAGTACTTAAAAATAGGATTGGCAAATTATTTATTAATTTTTTAAGAAGAAAATAAGAGAAAATTCAACAAATTATTTTAAGTTAATTTTCAAACAAAAATAAGATGAAGCAGGCGGATTAAAAAAAATTTAAAAACTTGAAGCAGGCGGACTTTTTATGATTAATTGATAAACTTGAAGCAAGCGGAATTTTTAAAATAAATTAAGTTCTGAAGCAGGCGGGATTTTACAACCTATTTAATTATGAAGCAGGCGGAAATAAAAAAAACTAACAGTAAGAGGAGACGTTAGTCTTAGAAATCTATTAAAAAAATAATCTCAATAAAAAAACACGAGAAAGAAGATTAAAGGGTTTTTATTTATAATGTGATTAGTAGCAGATAAAGAGATCGTCTAATGACCTTAAAAATTAACTAGAAAAAAAATTAGGAAAAAAAATTAGGAGAAAAATTAAAAATAAATTCTCTCTCGATAATATTTTTGCGTAATCAAAAAAAGGCAACAGAAAGATAAATAAAAGGGTCGAGGACGAGAAAGAAAAAATAATTAAAAAAAAATACCCCCAATACCTGCAAGATTGCAATTAATGTTGATTTGGACGTTTTTTTGTTTCTAATGCTTTTGGTCGTTAAATAATTTTAATGGGAGATGATTGCGTTAATGGTGGGTATATTTACAATTTGTGAGTATAAAACAAATGTAAAAGAAATAAAAAAAATAAAATAAAAGAAAATAAATATTATGTACAGGGAAAATAAAAATAAAGTTTTTTGATTTTTAAAATTAAAAAAATGAAGCAGGCGGAATTTTATTAATTGGATGTTGTAGCAGGCTGCAACAAGTTAAGTTGGAAGCAGGCTGAATTTTAAGATTCTGGAAGCATTTTCGGAGAAAATAAATTAAGCTTTATTTTATAATAGAAGCAGGCGGATTTTAATAAAATAGTTTATGAATTTTGAAGCAGGCCGAATTTTAATGCGACGTTAGAGTCTCAGAAGTCTAGTAAAAATATCCTTATGACAGATAATAGTGAAACAAAAAGATAATTCTACAGCTGTATTTAAACAGCAAAATATCAACAGTAAATGACAGATGTATTAACTAATAAAAATTAAATTTAAAAAATTGCTTATCAGTAATAAAAAAATTCTTGTAAAATGACAATTCAAAAAGCTTCTCTTTTCAATCATTTAAAACCAAAAATCATTGAGAATGATTGTCATAAAATAAAAGGTAAATAAATAAAAGGTTAAAAATAAATACACTAAATTAAATAGTAAATGATCTGCCAAACCAAGCGTTAAGAACGCGCCGTCTTCTTTTTCAGTTACGCCTTATTTTTCAACATTTTTTTAAAGGAGTGCAAATTATGGTGAAAAAGTAGAGAAAAACAAAGAGAATTGATTTAGAAAAATATAAACTTTAAAAAACAAAATATCAAATAGAAATAGTCATGGAAAAAATAATGAATAATACAGTGTCATGTTTAATTGTGAAGCAGGCGGATTTTACAAAATTAATGAAAAAACATAGAGAATTGTAAAAATTAAAGCAATTAAAGAAAATTAAAGGTTTACTGAAGCAGGCGGAATTTCTAAATTTCCAGGCGGATTTTAAAAATATTCTGAAGCAGGCTGATTTTTTAAAGTCAGTTTTTGAAGCATTTTGAAGCTGATTGAAATTAAAGATCTTTATAAAGCAGGCGGAATTTTTCACAATTAGTTTATAAGTTGAAGCAAGCGGAAATTTATAAATTAAATTTTGAAGCAGGCGTATATAGTAAAAAATAAATAAAAACCACACTATTTTAAGCTAGTTTTATTTTTCAGCTTTTTGATAGACATATATTATAGTCCAGTTTTTTTTTCTTTTTTTATTTTTAAACTGACAGCATTCTTCTATCTTTCTATTTAATCTTTTGGACTATTTTTATAAAGAACAGAAAATACTTTTTGGTTAGCAAGAAAAATCAACAAAAATAAAAAAATAAAGTTTCTCTGTCCATTTTCTGCTAAACTATACTAAAAATAAATAAAAATAATTTTAAAAAAATGAAAATTTAATTTTTCTTGTTTAAAAAAATTTTTTTTATTAATTTTTAAAATTTATAAGCAGCGTATGCTTCAGTTTTATAAAAATCCGCCTGCTTTAAGTCTATGAAAATCCGCCTATTTTTAATAAAATCAGCCTGCTTCAGTTTTGTAAAAAATCAACAGAGAAGAATAAAAAATATTTAAAAAAATAAATTTCTTTGTTAAATATATATTTGTTATTAAATTTATGATTCTTTATCTCCCCTTTTCATTCTAAAATCGGATATATTATATCATTTTCATGTCAGTCGGTCAAACGTAAAATAATTGTGTGTGTCCTGGGAGAGAGTCCGATGCCCTTATTTTAAGTGATATTAAATCACTTTGACTTTGTACTAATATATAAAAATTAAAGAAAAGAGAAAATCTACTTTGGTGGTTTTAAATGGAATTCGGTCAGCTATAAAAAAAAATAAAACATAAAAATATAAATCAACCCAAAAATGAAATCCGGAAATGAGAGAAGCTTTTGACTGATATTATTAACAAAAATAAAGAAAATAATAACTTTAAAAAAAAATAAATTATTTAAAACAAACAACTACTTGGATTTTTCTAAGTGCGCAAAGTATCGTTTGCTTCACTTTTAAAGTATTTATAGTTATTATTAGCAAAATACAAAAAGAAAAAAATCTCAAGTATTTTATTATTAAGGTCGTAGGTTGAGTGCTGCAAACTGTATACAAAAATACAAAAGAAGAAAGAAAATACAAAAAATACAAAAGAAAGAAACGGCTAAAAATAGTTAAAATGGTATTTTTTGTATTTACAATAGACTATAATTACAAAATTACAATAATAACAAGCATGACAACAAGTCAATTAAATATGAAGCAGGCGGAATTTATTACAAAATGCGCAATTAAAATAGAATAAATAAGCATGACAATAATTGTAAAACAGGCGGAATTTTATTACAAATTGTAAAGTTTATTATTTTTGAAGCAGGCGGAATTAATAAATTAAAAAGTATTTTGAAGCAGGCGTATTTTCTTCAAGAATAAATTTAGGAGAAAAAAGAGTATATTAGAGTATAGTAAAAATTATTTTTTTTTCGTTTAATATAATATAATTATTTTCTGGAATGTGAGATTATAAATAATATAATTTTCTGACCCTGAAAGTTGTAAAAAAGAGAAAAGATTAGAGACGCCGACACGCCTAGAAAAATTATTCCACTTGAATGAAACTGCGACCTGGTGGTTATGTTTTTAGGATAATTTTTAGTGTTAATTTTTAGAAAAAAATATATATAATTGAAAGAAAACAAAAAAATAAAAGAATATTAAAATAAAGAAAAAATAAATTTCTGCTTGAATAATTAAAAATAAATAAAAATTAAATAAAATATAAATAGAACAAGAAAAACAAGAATAATTAGCGAGTGGGAGGGCGCGAAAATCAGAAAAATAAAATTTTGAAGGCCTATATTCTTGAAATTTTGTACAAATATATTTAAGAGTGTTAACTAATTATTCTAAAAATTTCGGAATTTTTAATCAAGTATATTTAAAGTTATGACCACAAATAAAAATAGAGGCAAGCAGGTTATGGAGACGCGGCACAAGAAAAAAAATAAAAATGAGGCAAAGAACAAAGAAATTTTGAGTCGTGAATTTTGAGAAGATATCAACAACAGTTTCATCTAACAAATAAGTTGTGTAAAAATTTCAGAATTTTTGATTAAAAATCAGAGAAGTTATTTCGCTTGATATGACCCATCCCCATACTTCCCAATGAAGGTAAAAATAAAATAAACAATAAAAATAAAGAAAAAAGCCTTATAAAAATAAATAAAAAGCCTTATATTAATATATCTCTCCCACCCACAAAAATACTTTAAAAATAAAAATATAAATCATTTTTTATTACTTATTATTTTTACAAAAATTCTCGTTAATCAGCTTCTCCCCCATCCTTTAATTTCCCCTTAATTTTTTTTTATTAATTCATTACTTCATTGTTTTCTTTTTCTTGACGAGAATATTTTTTTTTCTTTTTAATAAAAACCGGAAAAAAAGAGGAAAAGCAAAAATCAAATAATTAGAGCAAAAAATAAAAAATAATAATAAAAAAACTGGATGCGCGTGATTTAAATATTTTTGTTTGTGTTTATATAAAGCTTATTAAATATATTAATGTTATTATAAGTAAAGTGATCCCCTTATGTTAATTAAATAGGTAAATACTTGAAAAAATATGTTAAGATGATATTAAGTAAAAAAATTAATTTTGGGACCAAGTGTCATTAAAAATAAAATTTTGGGATAAAATGTCATGGTTAGGAAAATTGGATAAGATGTCGCTTATAAATTAAAAAAACAGAGAATAAATGAATTTTGAATAAAATAATGGAGAAAAAAATATTATTTAGGTCTAAATTTGAGAAAAAACGAAAATTTAATGTCACTTCGATTAGAATTGTAAATTTAAAAAAAAATAAATTTAGATGAACCCTACAGACATTTAAAAAAAAAATAAAAATTAATATAATAACAACCCCCTAATAAAATCATAAATTAAATGTAATTTTGGCAAATAAAAAATTAATAAATTAATTTTTTTTTAATAAAAAAAATAATTTAAAAAAAAACTCCCCACCTTAAAACCATTTTTGAAGGGCAATGGACATCGTTGTTCATCCATCCTTTGACTTTGCATTCTTTCAAGCAATCCAAGAAAATCACCATTTGTTACTCTTCGTTGTTTCATTTCTCGATGCCGAAAGGGTCGAAAAGGTGGAGGGCCAACAGGAGAAGCAAAAGAAGCTGATAATGAAAGGCTTGTTGCTCCGTTGAAATGACAAGTTGGGCTAGGTGCTGTTGTGGTTGTTGTGTTACGTCTGAAAATTATGAGGGGAATATTTGGAAAAAAAATAATTATTAAAATGGCATTTAAATGAAAAAATGGCAAAAAAAAAAATTAAAAAATACAAGTTTTAGCGTTGTAATATTAAAAATAAGATTGTAAAATTTAAAAATAAACTTAAAAATAAGTTTGTAATCTTAAAAAAGGTTGCAATTTAAATATAAACTTTAAAAAACCCTAAAAATAAGTTCACAAACTTAAAAATAAACAAACTTAAGTTTGCAAACTTTTAAATAAACTAGGCGGAAATAAAATAAATATTTAATGGAAATAATCCAAGTTTATTTAAGCCTTTAATAATAAAGCATTTATTTTATTAATGTTTTTGAAGGATAAGTTTAGAATAAATATGACGCCAGTATTTTTATTAAAATAATGATAAAACATCTGTGACCAGTCTAGTTCGTTAAATTGGTTTATTTACTTTTACTTAGTGAGCATTACGAGAATGGAATTTAAGGCGTTATGGAATTTAGTTAAAAATTTTGGCGTTCTAAAAAAGTGTTTGGCGTTCTAAAAAATTTTTTTGGCGTTGTGTCTAAATCAGAAATTTTTTAAAATTTTTTGCCGCAAAAAATATATAATTTAAAATATATAATTAATATTTGTAATTAAGTAAAGGTAGATTTCGATTTAAAAATATAATCAATTTTTTTCCATGAGAGCTGAACAATTAGTATACAAAAACTTATCAAAATTTAAAGATGGATCAGAAAAAGCCTATAAACAAAATAAATAAACAAAATTAATAAAAAAGAGACCTTTTTGAAACCCCTATGAAAAAGTCAATTTTTTACAACTAAAAAGCCACTTTCAGCGCCGCAGGCGAAAATTTTTCAAAAACAGACCACTCTAGTTGAAAAAATTCAACTTTTTTCCAAAAATTTGGCGTTCGGTTTTTTTTCGGTATTTTATAACGTTTTACAAAGTGTCGGTCGGTTTCTCGGTTTTTTAAAATTTCTCGGTCGGTTTATTCGAATAAAAAAACCGAAAAAAACCGAAACCGAAAAAAACCGAAAAAACTAAAAAAGTTGTCGGTCGGTTTCTTTCGGTGAAAAACCGAAACCGAATACCGAAAAATACCGAAAAAAACCGAAAAAAAACCGAACCGAGCCGGGCTCTAATAAAAACCAAAAGATAGAGATACTCCTAGATAATTTTTGCTTACTCATTTTTTCAAAAAACAAATTTTTTTTTGATGATTTACAAACACCAATTTGGCGAATAAAAATAACCAACACAACAACCTTTTAGTTAATTTTACTATTTATTATGTGAGAGAGTAATTTTAGTCCAAAAAAAATTTTTTTTTATTATTTTCCCATCCAATCGACTAAAATTAAATATTTTTAATTCTCAGCTCTAAAATCTATCCACTCGTAAAATAATTTTTTCTCTCTAATATCTCTCGATTTTACCCTTCTTTGGCCGGATAATCCCTTATATTAAAAATAAAAATATTAATAATATTCTGAGTAAATCTGGGAGAAAAATGAAAAAAGAAAAAATAAATAAATGTAAAAAGAGAATGAAAATAGAGATAAAAATAATTTTGAATAAAAAAAATAAAAATTTTTAAAATAAAGAAATCGGGAATTAAAGAAGCAGGAAAGTAAGAGAATTCAGTTTCGACAGACTGTTTCGAGAAGTAGAAGAAAATAACAAAAATATATCTAGGTGGCTGGACCAAAAAAACAACCCAAAAAATAAATTTAGAAAAATCAAACTGTGAAAAGGTTAGAGACGCAGAGGATGAAAAACAATTTTTGCTTCTCTAACAACATAAAAGAGATATATCCAAACTCATTCAAACTCTCAACATTAAATTCCTAAAAACAACTTCTAAATATTTATTTATGTCCTTGTCCTTAAACTAATCTTTCCCTCTTACCAAATTCTTTTTCTTTAATCTTAATCGCTTTTAGTAATTTTTACTACCAAAAACTCTCTTTAACTTTTAGTTTTGTCCAGCTGTGATGACTAATCTAACTCTTCTCTTTTTCCCCTCTCATATAGCCCTCACAGTCATTTTGCGCCTAAAATTCTATTTTTAATAGCAAGTCTAAGAATATATCCCCTTTCATCCATCCACCTAAAGCTGCCCCGGAAATGGCAATTTGACACAAGGCCATAAATATATAAATAGCTTTTTCAAGTTGAAGATTAAAAGAAAAGAAAAGGAAAAATAAGAAGCAAAAACAAAGGGTATTATTTTGTCAACAAATAAAATTGTTAAGTAAAAGAGGTCAAGCTGTGCGCCAAAGAATTAAAAAAAAAATTCTGAAATTTAGCTGCATAGATAAATTCGTGCGCAAGAGATAGAAAATTAAAAACAAGAAAATTATTCAAAAAACTTTTACATAAACCCCCCCCCCCCCCTAACCCTTATTTACACACACCTTCCACTCAGCCATTGTTGGCACTTTCTACTAAGCCTTCTCATTGCTAAAGGAGGTGACATTGTTATATTTTGTGAATTTTGTTTATTAATTTGTTGTTTAGGTTTTGGTTGTTCTCTTTCTTCAGATTGACGTAATGAACCTCCAAGTAATTGATCTCGACTAAGTTGTGTTCGACGTTGAAAACGTCTACGTCCTCCAAGTTGAGGTGAATGAAAATAGGGAATGCGGGAGGATGAAGAAGAATAATTATTTGAAGAATAAGTGGATGAATAAGGGAAATAATTAATATTATTATTTTGTTGTTGTTTTATTGGCATTATGGCTTTGTTTTTTTTTATTTTATTTTTAACTTTAAAAATAAGAAAAAATTGGAAAATAGAAAGAAAAAAAAATAATTAAAAATAGCGAGGAAAAAGAAATAAAAATACAAAAATGTCAAGAAATACAAAAATACAAATAAATTCTGATTTTAACATAAAACAATTCAGAAATAAAAATTCTGATCTCAAAATAAAGTTAATTTTACAATTAATTCTAAAACACAATAAATTCTGATTTTTGATTATAAAATACAGTAATTATTTAATTATGAAATACATTTTTGTATTTAATTCTGAAAACACAATTTCAATTCAATTTCTATTGTAAACAATAATTTTACAATTTTTGTGCACTATAAGAAAATAAGATGACCGCCATATTGTCTAAAGGGTTAGGAATTTATGAAAAAGAGGTAGATGATTGCAAGAGGAAAAATGCCGTTTAGTCAACCAGATGTCTCCTAAAAACAAAAAATGAAAAAAAAAAGATGGAAAAGGACAAATAAAAAATAACAAAAAAACTAGCATTTGAAGATGACGAGGAAATTGATGGTTTGGTGTGTTGAATAAAGGACAAAGTTGAAAAAAGTGAAAATGGATTAGAGTATGGAAATGGAAATATTTGAATTTGAAACGCTTCAAGCCAAATTAAGAGAAAATTTGGAAAAAAAGTTGAAAAATTGTCAGAATAAGGAGGGATTTCTTAAATAGTCTAAAATCAGGCTGGGATAATTGAGAGCTTACCCAAATAAGACATCATCGAAAATTGTTAATAAAAAATTATATACTCTAAAAACCTCCCAAAATGTATATCAAAAAAATGATAAATTTAAAGAGGACAAAAACCCGTGAAGGTCACCACCAACCACAAGGCTGGTTGATTAAATAAATTGTTGGGGGAGCGAAGTGAAAGGATGTGAGAAAATAATTTTTATTTATTACGTGTTTTCTCGATTATTAACGCTTGATTTGATTCAAAAAGAGATTGAAAAAAAATAAATAAAAGTAAAATAATCAGTCGAGAATTGATATATTTAGTGAAATACGTATTTTTTAAGTCAATCATCTGTGTGGTAAATAAAAAAATTTTGGGAGAAAAAAAATAAAGAAGAAAATGGGGGATAAAAATTGATGAGATTAAGAATTTAAATTATATTTTAAAGAGAAGAGATCGGGTTTAAAATGCAACAAAAGAGACCTAAATTAAAAATAGAAAATGAGTCAAATGGTTGGAAATAAAACTTATAAAATAGTTTAAAAATTAGTTAAAGTATTTATCGATATGTGACACAAGTAGTTAAACTAGAAAAATTCTTTTGAGGACCAAAAAGAGATTTATTTAAAGGATATATATTTAAACTAAAAGGTTGACAAGAGGAAATGGAGAGGAAATAATATATATTTTAAAGTAGAAATTTGAAGAGAGAAAATCGGCTTTAAAATGAGCAGAAAAATAAAGGGTCTCTTGTTTTATCAGTTAAAATTTTAAATTAATATTTAGAAAAGAAGATTAATAATTAAATATTAAAAATTGTACAGGAAAACTAGGTAGGTATTTAATTCTGATAGTGAAAAAAATACAAAAAATACAGAAAAATAGGTACAGTTATAAACAGAAATACAATACTGTATTTTTGTATTTTTATTGTCAGGTTTAATTTAACAAAAATTTAAAAAAAAAAATAAAGAGAAAAAAAGCAAACGCACAAATCTAAAAAAGATGCTTATTTATTACTTTTAAAATACAACCGGAAGTGAAAAGGAGAGAGAGGGAAAGAAAGAGAAACCGTTCCGGAAGAAGAAATTAATTAAATTTTAGTAATTAATTAAATCTATAAAATACAAAGATGTACAAACAACAAGAGTACAATAGACGAAATAAAAATACAAAAAAAATACAAACTAGAACTACAATAGTAAAATTTACAAAAGAAGAAACAAATCAGAATTATAAAAAACAAAAGCAAAAACAGAATTAAACGAAAAATACAAACCAGAAATAAAAACCTAAAAAAATACAAAAGAAAAAATACAAACCAGAAGTACAATACTAAAATATACAAAAGAGGAAAATAAAAATACAAATAATTAATAAAATAAGAAAAATTAAATAAATAGAAGGTATTTTTCAATAAATATTTTTCCGAGAATTTTTCGCGCGGAGATTAGCAAACAATGTGTTTTTAATGAAAATGAAAAATAAATGTAAAGTGTTATTTGAAAAAAATAAAGGTTTTAGAATGGGGAAGAAAATAATAATAACAAAAAAATAAAATTTTTAAATAAAGGAGAGATAAGAGAAAATGAAAAAAAAATAAAGCCGCGCACTGGTTTTTTTAATATTTTCATTTTTGTTTGATGCCCTATTTTTATATTTTTTTAATAAAAAATGAAAATTTGAGTCAAATAAATTATTAAAAATAGACTTGGTATAGCCTCCTGATACTCCCCTTAGACTCTAAAATCTATCAATTCAGGAATCTCAATAATCGCCTTATCTACATTCAAAAATCGCGCACGCGCTAATGAACATAATAACAACAATCCTCACGTGTAATAATAAAAATATTATTCCTCAACTGGATTTGGAACCTATACTCCCCTCATAAATATTTAAAAAAATGACGACAAAAAAATAAAATGATAAAAAAAAATAATAAAAAATAAAATAATGTTAAAAATGAAGCTAAAAAAATATTTAAAAAATGCTTCAGAAAATAAATATATTTTAAAAATAAATTCTAAAAGTATTTTGAAACATAATTTCCGGAAATTAAATTTTGCAGCATAGACAAGTTTCTGGAAAAAGTTATTCAAAAAATATTTTCCGGAAAATACAAAATAACTATGAAATAATGTTTCCGGAAAGTTTCTTATAAAATTTGTATAAAATAAAAACAATTTTTCCGGAAAATAAACATTGCTTCAATAAAAACTTTTAGAATTTAAATTTACCAAAAAATAATGCTATTTTTATTACTTAAAAAATTCAATTAAAATACCCACCCGAGTGTTGAAGAACACCAAGACATGTCCCATATATTATTATTGTTGTCAATATTTGAATTTAATGAAGTTGTTGTTGATAATGTCATTTTAGAGTTGTTTTGTTGTTCCATTGATTCTTTTATTTTGATAGGTTCACTTGTTTGTGCACTTGTTGAATTGCTGCAGGAACAGAACCCTTTGAGAAGACCATCAGTCCAAGACCAAACTGACGCCATGATGAACAAAGAAAAAAAAACTAAAAATAAAAGGAAAAATTTAATTATAAATTCTAGAAAATAAACTTTTCCGGAAATAAATATTTTATAATAAATACAATTTTCCGGAAATATATTAATTTAATACAGGAAATAACTTTTCCTGAAAATAATATTTTTTTGCTTCAGTAATGCTTCAAAAAATATTTTACTTAATAAAACAATGTTTAAGAAATAATTAAAAAGTCCCGTTACTTCCCAATCATTTATTTTTCAAGTGTTAATGGCTTTTAATGATTAAGTTTCGTCCTTCCAATATTATTCAAGCGCAAATACTCTTCAATAATTATTAAAGTTAACTACAAAATACCGTCCAAAAACAAGCAATCACAAAATCTTGTTTTTCAAGACCAACAATTAAAAGCCAATTAACTCATAAATTAAATTTAATTAAGTGTTTGCAGATAATTAATTTAAATTAATACATTTAAAGTTAATAATTCATACAAATGTACTATAAACTATAAAATGATACGTCAAAAATGTTTTTTAAAAACAGAAATGTTGCTTAAAAATAAACTTAAAAAAATGTTTCAACAAACAATTCACAAATAAATTATTTTCCGGAAAGTTATATTAGTTTAATTTATTTTCCGGAAGCTTTAAATATACAGAATATTTTCCGGAAAGTTATACCTACACATTATTTTCCTAAAAACCTTATAATAAAGAATTATTCTCCGGAAAAGTATAACACTGAAATTATTTTCCGGAATTATAATTACAAAAGCAAAGTCAGAGGATTTTCAATAAAATTCAACCCAAATTATATTTTATTCTGACCTTGCTTTTAAAATTAATAAAAAATACAAAAGAGTGAAAACCCACTTGTTTTGCTTCTGTTGAATTCTTTTTATTGTTTGTTGCTTTTCCACACTATTTAATTGCTATGTGTTGTTGTTAAAATAAAATTACAAGCAATTCAGCAAATTGAGTTGTTTGAAGAAAATAAAAAAGTAATTATGAAGAAGCAGATCCGTGTTGTTTTAAAAAATACATAAAATAAGCAACAATTTACAAATAATTTATTTTTGCTATCATAGCGGATCTAAAAAAACAAAATATTTAAAAATAAAAAGGAAATGAGGGCATTTCTAAAAAAGAAAACATGTCAAACAAAATAAAAGTAAAATGATGAAAGTGTGAAAACGAAGAAAAAAAAAGTATGAGAAAATTTTGAATTGGAAGAAAAGGGAAGGCTAAATTTTTAAAAATTAAGATGAATGAATATATTTAATTATTTCTGGCCTTTTATAGTCTCAATGAAAGAAAAAGTTTTACAATTTGTAAAAAAGTTTTTAGAATTTGTAAAAATTTAGGTTGCAACAAAGTTTTAAAAAATTGTAAAAAAGTTTTTGTTTATAAGTTTTACAATTTGTAAAAAAAGTTCTCAAAGTTTTACAATTGCTTGTGAATAAAAAGGGTTAAAAATAAAGAATATAATTGTGGACTTTCTATGGTCATCTCAAAAATAAATGTAAATATACAAGCCTGTGCTAGTCGAAAACAACAAAATAAATAGGCGAACGTTGTTATTATTTATATTTGTTTTGCTTTTGCGCTATAATTTATTGAAGCGGAAAATTATGTTTTTATATAATTTTGATGTTCTGAAATTTTAGAATTTTTTTTCAAAAAATTTAAATAAATTTAAAGCAAAAGCAACAAGTTTTAGTCAAAAACAACAAAAATCTGTGCGCAACAAAATTAAGACTAATTAGAAAAGGTAAATGAGCAAAAAATTATGAGAAATAAGAAAAGAAGCAATGCAACTAGTAAATAGAAAAATAAAAATATAAATTACTTTTTCTGACAGCCGATGAGTAAAATGAAGAAATTATATAAAATTTTTAGGCAGAAAAAAGGTGTAAATGTAAAAAAGTTTTTAAGTTTGAAACAAAGTTTTGTAATTTGCAACAAGTTATTACAATTTGTAAAAAGGTTGCAATAAAGTTTTACAATTTGCGAAAAATTATTTACAACAAAATTAGTAAAATGATTAAAAATACAATAATATTTTTAACAGCTCCAAAAACACAAGGGAAAAACATGTAAAAGTTGTGAGAGAATAAAATATGATTATCTCTCCTATTGAGAACGCGCAAACTCACCAACAATGAAAAACATATTTTTGGTTTAGGATTATATTGCTTTCCTAAAAATATACTGGATTGCTTTTTGGGGACTATAATAGACAAAATAAATAATTTTATATTTTTAATCGGTGTTGGGGAAGATTACAACAAAAAACCGATTTGTCACCCAAAAATATATGAAGATATTCGCTAGCTATATAATCGCAGGCACATTTTTGGATATAACTTTGGAATAAGAAGAGATATAAATATAAAATAAAGGTTAAAAGATAGAGGAGAATGAGGGCTAAAATAAATTCTAACCAAAAAATTAAACAAAAATAAATTGTAATGGTTGACTTTTTCCTAGGAAATAATATTTAAAAAATGTTTCTCACGTTTCTGGTGGTAAAATAAAAAAAATAGAAGAAAATGAATCCTTTTCGAAAGGTGTAAAATATAGAGGGATGAGCCAAACAATGAATGAAAAATAAAAAAAATAATAGATTATTGTCAAGAAAGGACATTTTTATATTAAGTAGAATATATTAATGCAAAACCAGTTTTTTTATTATTTGTTACTTTTGGAACGGGGGGAGAGAAAATGGTTTAATAAAAGTGAGAAAAAGTAAATAAAATAAAGGTATAAATCGAAATATTAAAAAAAGGAATATTCACAATTCTGATTGTAGAAAATAGAAAATACAAAAAATACAAAAGTTTAAATTGCAAAAATAGAAAAAAAAATTCTGATTTTAAGAAAAATACAAACAAGTTCTAATTGTAAAATATAAAATTCTGCTTTGTAAACTTAAAAGGGAATAGTTCAGATTATGTGAAAAAGAAAATACAAAACTTCAATTTAAAATTTTAAAAAATTAATTTAACAAATTATTTAATAGTGGGAGTAAAAAAGAAAAATAAATAAAAAAATTTTAAGAACCTATTTTTGGGTAAGAAAATAAAAATAATAATTTATTAGCATTTAAAAATATTTAAACATAAAAATGTGTTCCACTGACATTTGAAAAATGAGGAAATATGAAACGCCTTATTAATAAATTAAAATTTGTCAGAATTAGAAACAGAAAAACAAAATTAAATAAATAAAAAAAAATTGAAAAAATACAAAATAACTAGCATTTAACATTGCCATTTTCCCATTGCTTCGATTAAATCGCTATTTTTCGATTACCGTTGCTTTATGCGAAAAAATTTTTTTGATTGAAGGACTTGAGTGGATGCTTAGGCAATCATTTAAGAAAAAAATTTAGTAAAGAAATGAAATTACTCGTAGAGTCAGTCATAAGTGGATGTATTGAGTAGTGGCCTAGTTTGTTAAAAAATTGTACTGCTAATAGAGCGGGGGAAAAGAATTTATAGAAAAAATTAAATACAAAAAAAAAAATACAAAATTCTGATTTAATAAATAAGCTTAAAATACAAAAATTACAAAAATAAATTTCAGAAAAATTAAAAACAAATTGTAAAAACATGATTTTAATAAACTTAAAATTACAAATTGTAAAAAAAATACAATTTTGATAAAAAAAGTAAACTTAAAATTACAAATTGTAAAAAAAAGAAAAATACAAAAAATTCTGAAATAAATAAACTTAAATACAAAAATATTGTGAAATGAAAAAATCGAGATTTAACCTTCAATTTATTAATAAAAATCGCTTCTCGTAAAATTTAGAAAATAAAATAAAAGCATTTAAAAAGAATAGATTAAAAAATAGATGAGTGGACAAAATCCACCAAAAACTCTTTAATAAATCAGAAAATTGGTTCGCAATAAAAATATGAACGAGCGCAACCAAGCATAAATGAATAGATAGGGGTGAGTTGTAAAAAATGGAGGTCAGTAAGGGTGTGGCAGAGCTTTTGCACCAAACTCAAAAAAAATATTAAAAAAATATTAAAATAATTTTGTAAATGATCACTAATCATTTACAAAATTAATTATGATGATAAATATTTTTTATGATTTGATTAGAGATCGGACGGAGGACTGGGCCATTTTTAAGTTGATGACGAAAAGTGTTTTGATGAAATTAGATGAAAGAAAAAAAATAAAATAAAATTAATTAGGAGAGGAAGAGTAAAATACAAAAGAAAGTTGTAGAAGAAAATACAAAAGAAAATGTTTAAAACCAGAATTTACAATTACAATTGTATTTTTTTGTAAAATCAGAATTTTTGTACTTTTTGTAAAATCAGAATTTTTGTATTTTCCGTTTTATTTAAAGTTCTGGTTTGTGTTTAAAAATTACAATTTGTTTTTGTATTACAAAATACCAGAATAAGGTAAATAAAAAGCTTTTGTAATTTATTATTCAAAATTCTGATTTTTAAAATAGACGAGAAATAGGTGTGTTATTGTAAAAGAATTGTGGGCATTGAGGGGTCAATAATGGACAAAGTAAACAAACAATCGTGAAGAACAAATAATAAAATTGTGAGAAATTTACCGCAATTGTATAGTTAAAAATAAAAATAAAGAGAAAAGGGGCAAAGGGGACATTTTTAGGAAATGGTGATGGTCAATAAAATATTGAGGCTGTGGCGCAAAGTCCAAGAAATGTGAGGAGAGTTAAAGAAAAATATTAAAAATGTGGGAAAGAAAAAAATTTTTTTTCAGAAAATTGGTGAAAAAGGAATAATGGTGGGTGGATGTTGCGGTGTCGGTTCGCTTAATAAATATTTTTAGTTGATCAACCGAAATCAAAAAATATTAAAATAAGTAGCAAAATGATTAGCAAAAAAGAAAATAAAAATAAATAATTTGCTACTTCGCTCAGCATACGAGAAAATAATATATTTGAACGCAAATTGCGGCGACTGAAAGGAAGAAGAAAAAGGGAGCAAAAAACGGCGTTTAAGTAAAATAAAATACAAAAATTGGTTTTAGAGCATTTAAGGGATGAATGATGAACGATATTTAAAACTGCGCGTGCAACAATTGTAGAGCGGAACGAAAAAAGGTGAATGAAAAAATATTTTTGGGGAGAGAGAAGGTGGGAGAGGTCATTAAAGATAAATAGACAGTTCGGCGCCAAAAGGGATTGTTGGAGTTTTATGTAGTGAGTAATTGTGAAAATTAAAACTAGGTAGTTAGCTTTTATAGTTAATAAATTTCCGGAAAACAATACAGAAATAATAATAAACTTTTCCGGAAGAAGATAATGAATAATTTACAGAAACAATTATAAACAATTCTGGAAAAAATATAACTTCCGGAAAAAAATATGCAGAACGAAAAAACTTTTCCGGAAAAAGTTTAATTATTTACCTAAAATAACATTAATACAAACCTGAAGCATTTTATTTAAATAAAATTTTCTAAGCATAAATAAATTCATTAATTGTATACCTTTTTAAATTAGACCTTCACCTATCAAAGATCGCCTTCATAAAACCCCTAAATAATTCTCTCATTAATAATAATAATATGTGATGATTTGTCTACTCTCCAATTTGCTGTTAAAAAGCCGCTCACAAAAATTGTGGGAGATTGCTATTCATCATCATCAAAATATTATAGATCGTAATCATTAATTTAATTATAGCTTTTATAGTTTTAAAAATATTTTAGTTATTTTCACAAAAAATATCTTGTGAGAAATTTATTACCTAATTAAAGTAATTAAATTATTTTTAAAAGGGTGTGATCTAAAAATAAAAAAACAAAAAATAATGATAAAGTTTATAGCTATAATAAAAAAATCTTTTTTAATTAAATTCTGGGAAAGTATTTCCGGAAATTATATTATTTTGATATTAAATTATTTTCCGGAAAAATAGGTTTATTTTTATTATTAATTTCTATATTTTCCGGAAACTTTTATATTGCTTCAAGTTTGTTTAATAATTCCAAGTTGCAAGTTTATTTATAGCTCTATTTCAAGTTTATTTCAGGTTAAATTAAACTTTCCGGAAAAACAAATAAAGTTTCTATTTATAATTTTTCTTAACTAAAACTTAAAGAAATGCAACTTTAAGCATTTAAAAAAATAATGGACTAACAAATGTAGTTCCATATGTGTGCTACTAATTGTAAAAACAATTTATATATTTTGGTTATCCACATTTCATTTCTTGTTTTTCTTTAGTCATCAGAAAACAACCAATCTCCTAATAAACCCGTCATAAGAAAAAATACTAAAAAGCAGATTGAGCAAATTTAACCAGCTGTGGCACAAAAGAAAAAAATAAAGAATAAAATGGAAAAATTAAAATCCAAGAAATTTAATAAAAATAAAAGATGTACAATTTATTTATATAGTTGGAAAAAATTATTAGCAAAAATTAATAAAAAAATCCATTAAAAGAAGAAATCAAGTTTTAAAAAATTAATAAACGAAAAAATAAAAATTAAAAGAAAAAAAGGCTTTTTGCTCTTTCCGTTAGAAAAATTTAAGCAATCTCTTTTTTAGCTAATTTTCCCATTGTTGCTCTAAATTGTAAAAAAAGTTTGTTTAAAAATTAACTTGTTTATGATTTTTACAAAAATAAAAGTACAATTAATTAAATACAACTTTAAAATGCAAAGGCTAAAACATATAAGAAAATAAAAATTAATAAATATTTAAAACCTTCCGGAAAACATGCATAATATAATTTCCGGAAAGATGATTAATACACTTTACGGAAAATATTATATAAATTAAATACTTACGGAAAAAATGCTGCATTTGTCATATAATTAAAAAGTTTATTTTACTCTGAAATAAATAAACTCTAATTATTTTAAAATTAACTTCTTTCTGATAACAAAAAATACATTAGTTACTTTAATATATTTAAAACAAAAAAAAATAAACCAGAAAATCCAAAAGGCAAACATTAAGGAAAAAATAATAAATGTGCTAATCTTTTAAGAATTAGGCAATCAGAAAGGAAAAATTTAAAAAAGGACAAAAAGATTATTTACTTAAAATTAGAAATGGATTCTCTGCGGTGGTCTAGCCAAATTAATTTTTAAGCCAAAAAAATATGATAAAAAATAAGAAAAATAATAATAGAAGAAAAAAAGTATTTCCGGAAAACAGGTTGATTTAAACAATTATCTAATAATTAATAAACTTTAATTATTTCTTCCGGAAAGTAAGAAATATTAATATTTTCCGGAAAAATGTTGACGTAATAAACTTGAATTAATTTTTCCGTAAAGTAAAATATTAATATTTTCCGGAAACAAAATTTAATTTATAAAATAAAATTTGAAATAAATATATTCCGGAAAAAATGTTTAATTAATCTATTGTAATATTAATTCAATAAAATTTTATTTCTATAAACTTAATAGTCTACTATAATAAAAAGAATGAAAAATTATGAATTTAAGCAAAAATGTGGAACAACAATTTTATAAAAAATATTATTTTTGCAAAAAATGAGTAATGTACCAAAAAATGAAATTCCAACATTTACCAACATTTTAAACAAAAATTAACCAAAAAATAATTTTAAATGTAAATTAAAAACATTTTCTCAAGTATTTTATGGTTAAGGCTTTAGTCGGCCTTGGGGAGGGCAAAAAGAGAAAAAATTCAAAACGAGAAAAAATTTAGAAAAAAAGAGATTGACGTTCATTAATGAATTTTGTTGATTCAATAAAATGTAAAATGTTAAATAAAATTGACTTTTTTGTATTAAACAATTATTTACAATTTTCTTGATTTTTTAATTTTTAAATTTTTAATGTGTTTATTAAATTAATTTTTAATGCGATGTGTGAGTTAAAATAAAATATATTTAATTGATATTAAAATGAATTGACTAAAAATTTTTATAAATTGAAAAAATGAATTTTCAGTGTTGGAAAATTATTAAAAATTTAAGAACTATTTTATAAATTAATTTTTTTGATTAAATTTTCAATGTGTGTACAGCTTGCTTTGTTGCAACATGGCTGAAGTTAAGTTCCCATAGCTCAGTAAAAATAAGAATAATTGTAGAGGTTCTTTATATCATTGGATAGAGAATTAAATTTGCTACAAAATGTTATAAAAATGAGATTTTTAGGAAAGAGAATGAAAAAGTTGTAGTCGAAAAACTCTAAAAAAAGTGCAACATTACCTCGAATAATTTAAATTATTTTACGAAAATTTATTTATTTAATTAATATAATTTAATTTATCTTGTAGGAGATTTAATTCCCTATCGAACAACACCAAAAACTTTTTAATTGATCCATTAGTTCTCGAGTTATGATCGAAAAACTAACCATGAATGAGATAATAAATAAAAGTTTAATTTATAAATAAACTTTATGGCAAAATGTTTTTAATATTTATTTTTCTCTAACTTTGATTAAATAAACTTTTTCTTTTTTATGTCTGACTGGTTATATCTTTTCAAGTTTTATTTTCTAACAATGTTCAGAACAAGTTTATTTATTTTTTTAATTTTTCAGCATAAAACTTTAAGCAATTTTTAAAAAAATTATTATGGAGGATGCTCATCAGAATGCTCTAATTTCTTGCCTTGAAAATTGTTTATTTAATTTTCTATTTAAATAAATTTTATTTTGTTTTTAAAGGTCTTAAGCTTCTCAAATCTTTAAAAAAAACTGTTATATCCTCACACAGTTTGTTAGTTGGAAAATTGGCATCTCAACAAAATCCTGATGAAATTCCAAATTTAGAGAATGTGTTAAAAGAATGTGAAAATTATGGACGTAAGATGGCTGAGGATTACGAGTTTTCTTTTAATTTTTTTTTCTTTAAAAAAAATTAATTTTAAGAAAATTAGAAAATGAAGCAAAAAAACTTCCACAACAAACTCCATCTTCTTTAATGGTTAATAAATTAAATAATTTTCTACTTGATTGTGCTACAAATCCACAGATGAAGCAAGCTTATGATAATACAAGAAGTGTGTTTGACTGGTCAGAAAGCACTGCTGTAAGTTTATTTTAATTAAAACTTTCCGGAAAACAAATATAGTTATTTTACAACTTTTCCGTAAAAACATTTCTTGTTATCACTCTTTCTGGAAAAACAAGTTGAATATATTCTATTTTACAATCCGGAAAACAAGTTTATTGTTGGTTTATTATATAACTTTCCGGAAAAACATTTAACTATTTTCCTTTTTACAATCCGGAAAACATTTATTTATTTTACAACTTTTCCGGAAAAACAAATTTATTTATACAAAATGTTTTAAATTTCCCCCATTTTTAGAATTATATCAATTTTGCTTATGATTTATTTAAAATAGCAAATATGACGAATCAAATGCAACAACGGTAAATTTCTTATTTATTTTATATTATTTTTAATTTATTTTTCAGAGTCCGTAAATTAACAATTGCTCACCAAATAAATGTTTTTAATGAAATCGAGCAAATTAGAACCGAACCTTCATCTACACCTCATAGTTCATTTGTTGTGATGCTTGAAAATTTGAGAGGCAGACATGTGAGAAATATACAAATTAATTTAAGTTGTAACTTCTTTTTTGTCCTTAATATAGAAATTCAGGCTTTCCGGAAAATGTTGTATTTATTTTATAATTTTCCGGAAAACATTTTAATATATTTATGACTTTCCGGAAAATCCTTAATTTATTTTTTTTCTCTCCGGAATATGTTAGATTTATTACATTATTTTCCGTAAAATATAATAATTATTTTATTACTTTCCGGAAAACATTTTTTCTTTATTTCTCTCCTGAAAAACAAGTTTAATATATTTCTTAACTATTTTCCATTTTTACTTAAAAATCAAATTTTACAGGTTATCAACACTTCTCATGGTGATTTCAAACTTTATTACAATTTTATTGAGCGTTCTGTTCTTAATTCTGTTATTGAGGTTTTTCTTATTTTTTTTTTAAATTTTATTTTTAATTTTTTTAGGTTAAATATTTTGCCATTCCAAAAAATCGAACTTCTGACGGACAGCTGGTTTGCATGCAAAAATTTTTAATGTTGGTTAATAATGGTATAATAGAATATTTACATTTTGCTGCGCCACATGTAAGAATTTTTTTAGTTTTTTTACTTTTCGAAAAATAAAGGAAGATTGGCATTATGAAGATTGTACAGGAATTGTTGGCAGAAAACAAGTAAAAAATTAAATTTTTTTATTAAAATTAATTTTTTATTATTTTTTTAATTATTATTTTTTTAAATTTTTAGATAGATTTAAGTCAACAAAGTCGTTTTGAATTATATCAAAAGCTTACAACTTATGCAAATCTGGTATTTTTTTAAAAATAAATTTTAATTAAAAATTAATATTTTAATAGGTTGTCCACGCAGTCACCAACACTGTTGCTAATTTTAAAATATTGTCTATGCTGTTAAAACAACTTTCCCGCCTTGTTTTAATTAACCAACAATGTTTAAGATGTGGAAAGAGACTGCGCGATTTTACGCCTGTTATAGAACACATAACTAATAATCCTGTCCATATGTCTTGCAAATAGAGAGAACAAAGTTTATTTTTAAATGTTTTTGTTGTTAAACTTATTTATTTTTTATTTTATTATTTATGTTTTGACCAACTTGTTTTCCGGAAAATTTAATTTATTATTTTTTTCCACCTTGTTTTCCGGAAAATTTAAATACAATATTTATATTTACCAACTTGTTTTTCTAGTATATTTTCGTTTTATTTTTCCGGAAAGTTTTATTTACTTTAACATTGTTTATATAGAACTTATTTATTTTCTCCAACTTGTTTTCCTGAAAGTTTTATTTAAACTTTAATTTTTCTGATCAACATTAGATTAAATCACTAATTAAGTTTTATTTTTTTGACTGGTGGAAGAACCTTATCATGCTTGGTTTAAATCCTGTGCCTGAATTTCTGGCTAATGATCCAACAAATTTATGGTTAGATTATTCAAAAGAAAGAGTTTGCAAGGAAGCAAGCACTTTGCCGTAAAGAAAATTAATTTTAAAAAATAATTTTTATTTTTGTTTTTAGATTGAATGAACCCATTTACCCTGACCGTGTGCGCTTTGTCTGTATAAGTGATACACATAATCATCTTGGTGAAATTCTTCCACGTATTCCACCTGGTGATGTAAGGATTTAATTAAAAAGCTTTTAATTTTCAAATTTCTTAGGTTTTGCTTCATTGTGGCGATTTTACAAATTTTGGTGATTTGGATGAACTCGAAAAATTCAATAAAGAACTCAAAAAAATTCCCCATCGTTTCAAAGTTGTTATTGCTGGAAATCATGAATTGGGATTTGAAGATGGCGAAGACATTAGTGCAAGAAGGGCCAATCCAAATATGTGGAAGCTAGGCTCGGGAAGACGTGGAACACCTCAAGGCTACAAACATTTGACTGATTGCATTTATTTACAAGATTCTGCTGTAAAAGTGAGTGATTTGTTTAAAACTTATATTTTATTAAATGGTATACTTGTTTCCGGAAAGTTTTGATATTCTCGTTGTTTTGTTTTCCGGAAAGTAAATATTATTTAATTCTTTCCGGAATAATGCATTATATTCAACCTGCTTTCTTTAATAAATTTAAAAACGTGTTTTCCAGAAAGTTTGAATTATACATGTTTTTTTAAATCTTTTAATTATCCAACCTTCCGGAATTTTTAATTTATTAATTAAATTATTAAAAAATTATTTTCGTTTCTCCAGATTTATGGAATTAACATTTACGGATCTCCTTGGCATCCACTTCCAGGATTTTCCTTCTACCGTCCCAGAGGTCAAGCAATATTCAAAGAATGGTTAAAAATTCCACCAGCCAAGATTTTAAGTGGAGGAGGTTTTCGACCGATTGTTGATGTTTTAATGACACATTCACCTCCTCTTGGACATTCTGATTTTGGATGGGATAGAATGGGAGATGCTGATTTACTTAATGTTGTGGAGAAAGCTGTTAAACCAAGGTATTTTTTGATGTTTTTATTTGAAAGATTTCTTATTAAAACAGGGGAAGAAATTGGTATTAATTTAAACTTGTTTTCCGGAAAGCTTAATATTTCTACCACCTTTTTCCGGAAGAATCAAATATTAATTTTATTGCTTTCCGGTAATATTAAATAATAAAATTTATTTTCCGGAAGATAAAATATAGTTTGTTTCCGGAAAGTAATATATAATATTAACATGGTTTTTTTCCGGAAACTCTAAATATAAAAATAAACTTGTTTTCCGGAAAGTTTTAAATAATTTATTTTTATTACTTTATTTTTTAGAGTTCACGTGTTTGGACATTGTCACGAACCTAAACCTATTGCAACAACAAATGGCGAAACTTTATTTATTAATGCATCAATATGTTCAAACAAAAATACTCCCATGAATGATCCAGTGCTTTTTGATTTGCCTTTGCCAGAAGGTGAGAAAAAAGAATAAAATTTGTTGAGAAAATTAAATTAGCTCAATTAGCTTAATATTTTTTTCAAAATTTTCATTTGAAATTTTTTTTCAGATTTTTATATTTTTTAATATTTATAAAATAAAAATATTAAAAGACCAAAACCACCACACTTTTTTATTTTACTAAAAAATTTTTCCATATAATTCTTGAAAATGGATGATTGTCTGATACAATTCGATAAATGGGGAATTAAGTAGTAAAAAATGACGTTTTTCACTACTTTCAGGTAAATCTTCCTTTTTTCTTTAGGCGCTTATCCAGAGTAGGGGTTAGACTTGCCTTGCTTCTCTAACTAAAAATTTTTATTAACTAAATTAATTTTTGATTAATTAATTACAATTCGGCCAAGAGACAATAGAGTAACGCAGACAGAGAATAAATCGCGCGCCTCGAATAAATCAACAGACTAAAATAAGGGAATTTAATTAAATTAAAAAAAAAATAAAATTTGCCTGGAAAAGTTCTTCAGTTGGAACGCCTGTTTCCTTTGCGAATTTTACAAAAGAGTTGATATTCTGTAAAAACTTTATTTTTAATTAATAAAACTTAATTACCTCCATGCACGCAAAGTTTCCGCCACTTGGATTTTGTATTTTTTTAACAGTTCCTGGTTTTAATGCATTGGCAGTCCTTAAAAATTAATAAAGTTAAAAAACTTAAGTTTACAATTTAAACTTGAAGTTTACAACTTAAACTTGTTTTCCGGAAAAACCATTATTTATTTTCCGGAAATATTTAATATACTTCGACAGATTTTCCGGGAGTTTTAAATATATTAACATTGAATTCATTTCCGGAAATTAAATTACTTTCCGGAAAGTTTAAATATAACCTTTTTACAACTCACTTGCAAAGAAGAGTTCCGTCTTTCAATAAGTTGTAAAAGTTTTCACGGTTGCCTGTTGGTTGAAATCCTTCCCCACTCAACTTCTTTATCCATTTAAGCAACATTTCACCTTCATAATCATTGTATTTGCTTGCTTGTTTGGCAACAACTGCGAAACCAAGTCCACCAGCAGTTTGCCGAGAAGACATTTTTGTGTGTTAAATCTCTTTTAATTAAATTAAAATTATAAAATTAATTTAATTTTTAAATTGATTGAATAATTAGTTTGGATGGCTTTGAAATCTAAAGATATCAGATATTTTGTTTAGAGAAAACTAAAATTTGGGAATAAAATGGCGAATCAAAAATCCTTTAGAAATTCTCTCAGAAATACCCATTTTTTATTTCTTCATTTTTAGATCGGATATAGAACGCCTGTTTAGATAAAATATGTGGATGAACAGGCGTTAGTAAATGAACATATTTGTTTTTCTCTAATTCAACTTAAATCTGGGATATACAACTCATTAAGTTGTTTTTCATATTATTTAGTTCCAACTTTGATTTAAACATTTATAATTCATTGTAAAACTTTTTACAATTATTATAAATAATTACTAAACTTATTTACATATTGTAAATAATTCAAACTTTGTTCTGAATACTTCAAACTTGAATATAAAAAATACAACTTGTTTTTAATAGTTCCAACTTGTTTGAAACTTATCTAAGTTGCTCAAAACTTTAAAACATATTAAAACATGTTTTATTTTTAAAATTCTTTTACAAACATTTTTTGTTTATATTTTCGTCTCGCCATCTTTCCAACTTACTACAATTGAGAAAGCAAGAACAGCTGCAGGGTGAAAGAAATCTTATAATTAGACAAACTAATGGGATCTTCGTTTTTGATAGCACATTTTTGAGCCGCCCACACAAAAGCTTAGAATACTTGGAACATAAAATTAGATTGAACTCTTGGTTAAAAAGAATGAAAAATAATTGATTTTTAGGGCTTTAAGTGATTACTTTCTTCCAGTAGATAATGAGTCAATCTATCAAAAATTATTCTTGGTTTTAAATTTACTGAGTAACAAAATTTTTAATAATTTCTATTAACCTGTAGAATTGCGCAATCGAAAAATGTAAAAATAAATTATTTTTGGAGAAAGGCGCAAATTGATGGATTGACTTGTATTTCCTTCTATTCAATGGAGAAATGTTTTTCGAGATTAACCTCCTTAAAATTAAAACTTGATTGACCGGATTGTTTATTTTTTCCATTAATCTCTGTCTTGTAATTTAAAACTTGGTGCTGAATATTAGAGAAAAGAAATAATAGATAATTGAGATTTGTAAAACAAAGTTGGGACGTTTAAAATAAAGTTTAATTATTATCAATTTGTAAAACAAAGTTGTAAATATAAACATAATTGTAAAAAAGTTGTAAAATTTTAAATTTAAACTATGAGGAAGTTGTAAAACAAGTTGATTAAGTTTAAATTTGTAAAACAAAGCTAGAAGGTTGTAAAAAAAGTTGGTATATGTAAAACAAACAAATAAATATTACAAAAGAAGTTTTCTGCTTTTAGTTTATTTTCAACACCTTAACAGACAATAGCAATAATAATAGTCATTGTTCTTTACAAATTTAAAGTTGGGTTTTTCTTTATTATTTTAAGAAGATATTCAAATCCAATCCACGCTTTTTTATATAAAATTCCAGCAGTGCTTAACAATAAAACTGACAAAATTAATCTATGACATTCACTCATTGTCAACTTTTTCTTTATTCATTTTCCTTCATTAAATTCAAAATCCATCAAAATTAACTAGCCAACTCATTACAAATAAAATAGAACATCAATAATCCAAGGAAAAAGAAACTTTCCGGAATTATTTTCCGGAAATATTTATTACATCCACCTACATATATAATTTTTTTATTTTCCTTCTATTTAAAATATTTATTTATATATTCCCAGATGTCAGCGGTGCCGTTTTTTATATTTTCATTCAAATTGAAGCGATTATGAAAAAATGGATGGGTAATGTAGATATAGATGTGTTTGGGTTTTTTCATTTGTCTTCGCGCCAATCTGTTGCAAATAGAGCTTCCGACATAAAACAAACCTTACCTAAAATGTCCTCACCAAATCGGTGATGATTCAAGTCTATAAAAACGAGGAAAAATGAAAAAAATAATTGTATTTTAAATATTTTTATAGATATTTATCGAGTTAAAAGAAATAAACAAAGTTGATAATAATACTATTTATATATTTCCGTAAAACTTTTCCGGAAACTTTAAGTTTTTATTGAGTTAATTAATAAATAGTTTTATAAAGTGTTGTGATAAGCATGTTTTGTAGCTAAGTTGGTAAGGCTTCAGGTTTATTTATTTTAAGTTTGTTGGTTCGAACCCCAACTTATGCCAATTTTCTTAAAACCTAAAAATATTGTAAAATGAGTGCGATTAACATAATTCTGTAGCAAATAAAAGCTACCGCCTTTACTTTAAATGTTTGTTACCTTTTCTTTTCCAATATGTTACTGAGGTAATTACTTGAAAATATGTTTAAAGAATGCCGAAAATTGTTATTTCTTTGAAAAACGATGTGGCATTAGTGTTGGGCAATATGTCAGTGATTTGGCAATTGAAAAAAAAATAAATTGAGATAAATGGGAGAAAAAATGAGAATTATTTAAATTTATTTTCTCCCTAAAAATAGTAGAAAAATATAAATATTCCAATAAATAACCTCACAACTAAAAAAAATCTCAAATAATTTTATTTTAATGTGATTTTTGTATAAGGTGCCGAAAATGAGGACGACGCGTTTATCGGCATTTTCAGGTAAAAAATAAAACGTTTATGACTGTCTCTATTGGGAATTAAATAAAAAAAATAAAGGAAAACAAAGACAATTCTCGCCGTGTTGCGCAATAGAAGAAAAATCGAGAAAATAGCTTTTATTTTATTTTTGTTTATTTAACTATTTTAGGTCATTTTATTTCCTTTTTTATATTTTTGTAATTTAACTCAAGGTTGGATTTATTAAGGTAGTATTTTCCGGAAAGGTTTATTATATTCTATTAGTTTACCGGAAAGTTTTAACTAATATGCTAATTTCCGGAAGTACTTATTATTTTCTCCTACTATTTTTCCGGAAAGTTTTACGTATTAAATATTAAGTTTATTAAAGTTGTTTGTTGTAATTGTAATTACAAATACTTTACAACTTATTTTACAAAATATTCAAGTTTATTAAAATATTCATTTGTGCTCATAAATTTCCTTTTTAAATTTCCATCTTTCCTTTCATTTTCTTTTTAAAAAATTATCTTTAAATGGCAATTAATTTAGAAATTTTTAAATTAAAATGATACCTATAACATAACAACAAGTCTTCTATCAAAAAAGCTCGATGGCAACGAAAATATTTGAAAAATACATTATAATTAAATATTAAAAATATTTATCTTTAAATTATCCTTTTTAAATTCTCTTTTTATTTTTTCTCTTTTTAATTTACCGAAAAATGTGGAAAAATATTTTCTGTAAAATTCACAATTTAGTTAAATATTTATTTTATTTCCACCCAAAAAATCCTTTAAGAAATAATATTTATTTAACATGGATGATTTAGAAGAGAAGATGAGCCAAAAATCTTACTTTTTTCTCTATTTTTTACCAAAAAAACGATTAAAAAGATAATAATATACGGTAAATTGCGCATTACTAAATGCTTCTGAACTAACAAAAATTGAGAAAAAAAAGATAAATGGGAGAAAATTAATTATGGGTCCCGAGTATAATATATAATGGCATTGAAATAGGGGAAAAATGAGGGGGAGGATCAGCCGAGAAAATGAAGCGTAGTAGCTAAGTAGAGGGAAATAATGTAATAAATATAATGGGAAAAGTTGTAAATGCTAATATTGTATAATTTTTATTTTGGAGAATATATTAAACTTTCCGGAAAATACATATATAGGTAGTTAAATAGATTTTTCCGGAAATAATTTATAAGTTTTATTGTAATATACCTACAATTCTTTCCGGAAAAACTGTAATATATTTGTATATACTTCTTACCGGAAAACCTATTAAGGAAATTCCGGTTAACTTTAAAATATTTAAACCAGTTTGAGTCCATGTTTTTTTTTTATTAAATATATGTCTCTGGATAGCTTCACTTAATTTTTCAAAGAAAATCAATGAAGCATTAAATCCATTTATTGTTTCTAAAAAATAAATTTATCCCTTCACATCTCTAAGCTCAATTGGTCAGTAAAATAAATATATGCTAGCACCGCCCATTAGTAAACTGTAAGAGTGACGTTCGTTGAATCTCAAAACCAAACATTTATTTAGCGAGGCGTTGGACCATTAAGCGTAAATTAACCGAAAGACGCCATTTTGCGCAATCCCTCTGCCGCAAGTTAATTTTTACTTGAGAAAATGTTTTTTAAATTTTGTTTAATTTAGTAAAAATATATAATTATGAGAAAGTTTGTTAATTTGAGAAAAGAGCTTTAATTTAGGTAATATTTTCCGGAATGTTTGAAGATATAACTACTATTTTCCGGAAAGTTTCTAGTATTCATTTTACGGAAAAACTTTAGAAATAATATAGTTATATTTTATGTTTGTTTTCCGGAAAAATCAAAGAATTTAATTAATTATTTAATAATCTTATCATTTAATTTTTTACTATTTTAATTAATCATTTTGACAATTTCAACAAGTCTTTTTTCTATTCTCTCATTAGATTACATGTTTTGAGGGTTTTTGATACTTTAAGAGAAAAGCCTTCAAATGAGATCACCTCCCAAAATGGAAGGAAAATTTAAAAAGTGGTTGAAGAAAATTGTGTAAAACAAAAAAAATGTTTGATGAGGGAGAGAAGAAAGAGGAGGATTGTAAAAAGAAAAACCTTATCCTCTTCCTCCACATTTGTTTGGGAAAGAAAAACCATTTGTATGAAAGTGCCAATTTCCAACGGAATCCACCACCTACCTTCTCAATAAACAACAAATCACCCTCCTGAAAAATGTGCTTGTTTGGAATGTGTGGATTTGAAATTGCTCATTTTTATGAGATTCTTTTAAAAATAAAATCTACTTTAATTTTGTCATTTTTACTTTTTTGTAAACTAGAAAATGATTTAATTGAGAGTGTAAAAAGTTGTATATATAATAGAACACATATCCAGAAAAAATTAAAACTTTCCGGAATATAAGTTATATTTTCTATAAAACTTTCCGGAAAACACTATAATAATATTTCCCAGAATAATATTTATATTTTAATAAAACTTTCCGGAAAACTCAAAATTGAATTATTTAATTTTACAATCTAGAAAAAATTACAAACAAATGTTTGAAATGCCATTAGAACAAACATCATTGTCTGAACTAGTCTCAACATCTGGTAATACAAACAAAACAACAAAAACAAATGGAACAAATAATACTGCGAGCAAAACAAACTTTGTTTTAGAAAGTTGGAACGAACATAATAATATTTCTTCAAATGGAGTTTCTTCTGATTTAGTCTCCTCAACAACATTAATGCCTTCTTTCTCTTCTTCTACTGCTGGAGGCGTTGGTCAGAGTCCATTGGAACAATTAATAAAGTTACAAGAACGTCTAAATCATGACCCTTATTCTACAACTTCCTCCTCGGCCAAAATAACTGCATCCTCCTCATCATTATCACATTTAAAAAATTCTAATAATATAATTCAACAACCAACACATTCAGAGGAGAACTTGGACAGCACAAATCTTTTTGACCCCTTAACAACTCAACAACTTGGCAATCTTCCATCTTATTCCTCACCATTCATTCTCGACCCATCTTCACCTTCAGCTTTAATGTTATCTTCATATGCAGCAGCTGCTTCATCTTGGAATTGGAGTGGTGAAATGGCAGCATTGCTATGTAGAGAAGGGGAGGGAATAATAAATAATGCTTCAGGGTTTAGAGGAAGTTGGGGTGGTGAAGGAAATGGTTATCTTGGCAATTTAGGAGGTATGAATAATTTGTAAATTTGATTTGTAAATTGTAAAACTTTAATTTTTAATATTTGAGATATTAAAACTTTCCGGAAACAACAAATGGAAAATAAATAGACTTTACGGAAAACAAGTTGAAATAAATAATTAAACTTAATGGAATTTGTAAATTGTAAAACTTTAATTTGTAATCTTTAATATTTTAATTGTAAAATTTTCCGGAAATTTTTTTCAAATTTTAAATTCAATTTTAGCACTAGTTCAACCACCCCAAACCTCATTTTCCAACACTTTTTTCCCTACAACAACAGGAGAACGCTCTTCACTTTCTTCTCAGTCATACCAATCTTTTCCTGCTTCAAGTTTTGCAGACCTAAAAACATTGGCAACAACATCTAGAGAATTACAACAAAACAATCATGAAACAAATATTCAACAATCTCAACAAAATCGAACATCCACATCCTCAACTTCAATTATTTCACAATTCGATCAACATAAAATGCGTTCTAATAAAAGTGGTAGCCAACAACATAAAAACAAAGCAGGCGGCAAAATGAGAACAAGTGCAAATGCTAAAAACAATTGTGAATGTCCAAACTGTAAAGAATTGCAAAGAACTGGTGAGAAATAAATAAACTTGAATTTATTTGTGTTTTTAAGTTTTTAAGTTCACTTAAGTTTTCACCTTTGCAAAAATAATTAAAACTCAAGTTTTATTTAAGTTTTTATGTTCGCTTAGGTTTTTAAGTTTGTAAAAACATTAATACTTAAGTTTTTAAGTTTTTTCAAGTTTTTAAGTTTGTAAAAACATTAAAAACTTAAATTTTTTTAGTTAATTCAAGTTTTTAAGTTTCTAAGTTTGTTATTTGTGTTTTCCGGAACATTTTTCAACATTTTCTTTTCGTTGTTTTTATGTTCATTGTTTTTTTTTACAAAAATATATAAAAACACAAAACAGGTGCGCAGATAGACGAAAAGCACCAAAAACACAGCTGTCATGTCCCCGGTTGCCATAAAGTGTATAGTAGAAGTTCACACTTGAAGGCTCATTTGCGATGGCATAGTAATGACAGACCACCAACAACCGTAAATTAATTTTTTTTAATATTTTTAATTTTCTTTATAACAGAAAAGACGCCTCTTCGATCCTCCGGAAGGACCTCCACCACAACCAGTTCCTCTGAATTTAAATCTGAAGGCATTAAGTGCTAAAGTTCAATTAGAACAAATGAGAGGAAGAGAACATTAAATAATTGTAGAAATTGGAAAATAAAAAATTAATTTGATATTTTATCATTAAAAATGTTGATTTTTGATAAATCATTCTTTTGCTTAAGCAAATTGCACGCCCCTCAATCATAAAATAACATATATTGATGTTCGTATTGGTTTGGCTTCGTTTTCTCTCTTATTTGTCCTTATAAGTGTTTTCTGCGCGTTGAGGAATTTTCAGTTATTTATTCAAGTCAGGGAAAATATGTATATTCTTTGTTTTTAGCATTCCATTAATTTTCAAGTAAAAATGAACTCTAATAATATTATTCAATCATCGCAACAACAGAAAAATAAAACTGGAAATTATAAAAACAATTGTGAATGTCCAAACTGTAAGGAATTAAAAAGAATTGGTGAGAATTAAATAAACTTGAATTTGTTTTTAAGTTTTCAAGTTTGTAAAAATAATTACAACTCAAGTTTTATTTATGTTTTTAAGTTTACTTAAGTTTTCAAGTTTGTAAAAATAATTACAACTCAAGTTTTATTTAAGTTTTTAAGTTCACTAAGTTTTTAAGTTTGTAAAAATATTAAAATTAATTCTTTAGGCTAATTCAAATTTATAAGTTTGTAAAAAGCATTAAAACTTGTTTTGTATTTAAGTTTGTAAAAATGTTTCCTTTTCTGATTTTTATTGTTTTTTGTTATCTGTTTAATTTGTGCATTTTCTATATTTGTGTTTTTTTTTGTATTTCAATATTTCTTATGGTTTGTTAATTAATTTTATAACAGGAGGGAAAATAGACAAAAAGCACGAAAGACACAGTTGTCATATTTCTGGTTGTCGAAAAGTGTATAGTAGAATTTCACATTTGAAGGCTCATTTGCGATGGCATAGAAATAACCTATCAACAACGGTGATTTTTTTTATTAAAAAAATTTTCTGTAAAAATAAAAATTTTTTTTTAATAAAAGGCGTCTCTCATCCTCAGCCGTTTTCTCTGATAATGTTAACAATTCAAACAAGCCTCTACAAAATAAATAAGAGGAAGAATTAAAAAATTGATAAATTAAAAAATAATTGACATTTTTTGTTAATGTGTTGATTTCTGATAAAATGGCCATCTTTAAAAATTAGAGCTCTTTAAATAATTATTTTACATTAAAATTTAAATAATTTTATCGGCAAAAAAAAATATTTTTTTAAAAACACAAAAGTAGAGTTTAAAACAAAAAATTAAGTTTTGAAGAATAATATTTTTTTACTTTTATCGAAAAGATCGTCTCAAAAATTAATTAAAATAGCCACCATCACCGCCACGTAGTGCCAAAACCAAATGCAAAACAGAACCACCTTCAATCTAGAAAAATATTTTTTTCAATGAAAATATTAATGATCCCCAATTTTTCTTTCCTTCATGTTCCCCTATATTTGCTTTTGTAATCAAACCAATCAATTTTTTTTTCGCTTATTGTTAAAAGTCATATTTACTAAAAATAAAATTTAATCCGCAAGTTTTTTGCGGATTAAATTTTATAAGAAAACCCCCCTAGAAGAAAGTGTCTGAAAGTTTCCTAGACCGGAGAAAAGGGCCTGATAAATTTAAGAAAATCGGAACCCTTCCAATCTAACAGGAAAAAAAATTTTAAAAAATCAAAATAACAAATACTTTGCATTCCTGAGCAGTTTTGTCATCACTTAATTGTTTCCCAGCAAAAATTAAACGTTGTTGTGGTGGTGGAATTCCTTCTTTTTCTTCTACCTATTCAAATTATTTAATTTAAATATTTCATTAATTAAAAAAAAAAAGAAACCTTTTCTTTAATTCGATCAACTTTGTCTGTTGGTTCAATGTCAAGTTCAATTTCCTTGCCTGTCAAAGTCTTTACTTTAATTAACATTTTTTATCGTTATTTTTGGTTTAAACTGTTAAAATATAATTAAAATAATTAAAAAGAAAAATAAAAACAATAAAAAAAATTTTAAGAAAAAAAACAAAATTGAAAAATCAAAGCTTTAAAGAAAAGCTTACAAGAGAAAAGAATACAAAAAAAGAAGAGAGAAGGAGAAAAGAAAGAGAAAACAGAGAAATAGTGTGTTAAAGTTTATTTTTTGAATATATGCTCTAATAATTTCAATAGTTGGCATTCTATTATTTTTATTTTTCATTTTGTCAAATTTACTCTTTTCTTTCCTCTAACTGCCTAAACTCTCTCAATTTTATATACTATTTTCATAAATTCTAGTCTCTATTCAATTAAACAGTTTTTCTTTAATTACTCTGCTTTTTCCGTTAAATTTTCTTAAGCTTGTTTTTTGTCCTTGATAAATAGCGGAAGTTTTTTCTTTTTTTATTCATTTTGTACATTTGATTTTTATTTGATTGATTACTTTTACGTCATATTCCTTTCGAGAAAAATTTCCTTTTATTTAACTTTTTAATTTATTTGCTTCATCCTTTGCCCTTTTCTGTTTATTTCCACTTTTGTTTCATTCATATTTTGAATACCATTTTATTTCATTCTTTGATCTATTGTTTATTTATGTATTGATTATTTAAATGTCCTCATTGCTCCCACTATTAGCCTCACTTCTGAGTTAATTGTAAGTTTGCTTCAATTTTTACTTTTCTGCTTCGTTTTGCATTTCATGCTTCATTTTGCTATTTTTTGGTTTTTCCTAATCCCCTACTTCATTTTAAACCTCTTGCTTCATTTCTATTTGTGTTTTGCTTTTTAAATATGTTCTGATTTGTTTTTAACGTGCCTATTATTTATTCACTTATTTGCTTCATCTTTTAAATTAAAATTTTTCTTTTTAATTTTTTGCTTCATTTTCAGTTAATTAAGAATGTTCAACTAATCTATTACTTAAAATCTACATTTTAAAGAATCTGCATTTTATTTTTACAATTTTTGTAATTATTCAACAACACTGCCAGCATTTATTAAATCTTGATATTTATTTTAATTAAAACAACAAACACATGCATCATCAACACCAACCTCTCCCAACTTGTTCAAATACCTTTTTACGTCGTGTAGAAGACATGGAACACATTTTACGTGAAAGAATAGCTTTATTACCTGGTGTACGTGACAAAGACAATTCTCCTATAATTTTTTGTCCAGCTAGAGATATTAATTCAAATATTGAACATGTCAGGAATTTATTGTTGTATTTGTATGATGTTACTGCGTTTGTTTATTTTTTTTTCTTTAATAATTGATTAATCTTTATTTTTCTTAGTGATGATGCCAAATCCAGAGGTTTTGTATTTGTCATTGATATGAGGAGAGGAACATCTTGGGATGTTGTAAAACCAATTCTGAAGTCTCTACAGGTTGTTTATTTAATCTTATGAGTTCTTCAATAGGTTTTTGACTGGTGGCTTGTCTTTGCCATTTTTGTGTTTTTGCAAGGCTACCCCCTCAAATAAAAAATACTTATGGGATTTTAATCAGTAAGCATTCCCATGTTTTCTCGATCTCCAAATATCGGATTTTGGGGTTTTCAGGTGGACTTTTTCGGAAAGGTCTATAAAGGGCATTGACATCTCCTAAGATTTCCCTTATTTTAGTTTAAATGGCTTCGAATCTTAAAAAAATTTTTTTTTATAATTTCTAAATTTAGGAATATTTCCCGGCCAAAATCAATTATGTTTACATCATAAAACCAGAAAAGTTTCTCGACAAATACAAAATCTCAACTGCAAAATACACCAAATTTGAACTTCAAATGGTCTCTGCTGATGCCTTAACCAAATATATTGATTATTGCCAAATACCTAAAGAATTTGGAGGCTCTTTTAAATTTGATTATGATGAATGGATTGAAATTAGAAGAGTAAGTTTAACACTATTTTTGGGGATTTTTTTGTGTTGGGGCAGTGGCGAGGTTTCAAAAAAAAATTTTAATTTCAGGAAATTGAACGCCTTGTCCACAGAATCTCTGAAATACTCAAAAATCTGGATCGCATATCTTTCGAAATGTCAAGTGCCGAAATGCCTATAGATGCTTTATCTGCCCAAAAATCAGTCCAAACACATTCCAATCTTTACCCAGTTTTAACTTCTGCACCAATAGAAGAATTTGAAAAGGAAATTTTATCAATCAAAGACAGGCTAATTTATGGAAAGAATGGAATGAAAAATCAATATCAACAAAATGGAATTGTTTGTACTCCAAATCCTGATTTAATTGCTGTCTTTCCTAATCTTTTACAATTGCTCAAAAGTTTGGTTAAAACAAGGTTTTTACTTTGTTATTTAGGCTGTTTATTTATCAATCTCATTAACGTCGTGTTTTGGTGTAGTGGTTAGATGTTTGGGATTTGTGGGAATGGTCGAAATACCTGGGCCGGGTTCGAATCCTTTTGATTCCCGAAGTTTTCTAGGTTGAACTTTTTATGTTTTTAAGCTTCTACTTGTAGCAAAATATTTTTTTTTCGACTCTAGAAATTTTTTATTGGGGTCTTACTATTAGATTTTATTTGATTTTTATTCCGTTTTATTAAATTCAATTAATTTTCAGAAACGAAGTGCTTTTTAATTGGGAAACTAGAAAAACCGAATTGGATCAATATTCACAATTAAAATTATTTGAACAGGATGCCGAAAATGTATAATTTTTTAATTTAAAAGAAAATTTAATTTTATATCTTTTAAGCTTTCACAATGGATTTGCAAACACTTTAATAGCCTTACACACCGTTTTGTTTTAATTGGGGAAAATGAATTAGAAACAAATAGATTATTAAAAGAACATTTGGATTTTGCTGATTCAGTTAATGTAAGAGAGTGAAAGGTTTTTTTTTTTAATTTTAAAAATTTTCAGAAAATCGAAGTTAGTTACACTCAAGTATTGACTGTTGGTCTTCGTTTATTAAATATTCAAAAATTTGGATTAAATAAAATTGAGAGTATTTCATTACAACTCAAAAATGATTGGAAACAATTTTTAACGAGAATAGATCAAAGAACTCAATTATTGCAAATTGCTACTAGTGCACATAAAAAATGCAATTTGGTTTGTTTTTTTTTTTTTTTGAAGATTCTATGGGTTAATGACTTTTTTAAATAAATTACAATTCTGAATTTTTTTATTTTTAGATTTTCAAATTTCAAAAAATATTTTTAAAAAAATAAAAAAAATCTTGCGGACTAAATTTACGGACAAATTTTATTATTTTTGTTTTCTGAATAATTTTCTTTGAAATTAAAATTGTTATAAAAACTATTCTATTTTAACCTTATTTTTATTTTTTCAGTTTCTAAAAAGCGCAGATCAATGGCAAATGGACGTTGGTGTAGATCCCAACAAAATTTCCATCAACGATTTACCCATAGCAGCAAAAAGGCACCAAGAATTTCAAAAATTATATCGTTCAAGTTATGCAGAAGCTCACGAAGAATTACAACAATTGGCAAAATTATTAAAAAAATATTTTGGAGAATCAGTCAATCAATTACCAATAACTTCAATAATACAAGAACAATTGTTATTAATTGGAAATACTTTTAAAGGAATAAATACAGTTTGGGAAGCGAGGGATATTACAATACAAAATAAATTGTCTAGTGCTGATTTTGTAACAGATTTAAATTCTGTGAGTATTTTTTTATCAGAAATTGTATTATTTATTTTCCGGATTTTTTACAGTCTTTAAATATTTTAACTTTTTCCGGAAAATAGGGCTGTATTTATTGTTTTAGCTTTTTTCCGGATTTTGTTTTGTATTTATTTTTATTTTTCCGGAATCAGTACAGTCAGGATTATTTTATTCTTATTCCGGAATATGCAATACTCCTATGTGTTTTTCTTTTTTATTTTCCCGGAATTTAATTTGCCACGCAAATCGGCTATCTTTTTTAGATTCCTTCTGGGTTCTTTTTTTTTAAATTTTTTCCAATTATTTTTCCATTTTCTATTTAAATTTTCTTTTAAAGGTTCTCGATTGGCTAAATCAACATGGCGAGCCTTTCCTTCACAGAAAAACAGGAATAGGTGTTGATCCAGAATCTGCTAACATTCTTACCCAAAATCATCAAAAATTTCGTGCCGTCGCAATAAATACAAATAAAAATGCTGAACAAATATTTAAATTGAGACATGTTTTGGATGATGCTGGTAAGTAATTTTTTTGATGTTTTTTAATTAAAAATTTAATTTTTAGATGAATCAGTAAGAATTGAAGCAAATAAAAAAGTTGAAGAATTGGTGCTTAAAATTAATAATTTTAAGCAGTGCATGGAACACAGGACGTTTTTGTTAGTTTTTTCACTTAATCACTCTTCCAGAGATCGGAACTTTTAAAAAATCTGGGCATAGACCCTTTGTTCGATTTATTGACCTGGGGGATCCTGGGCCTGGATCCCCCAGGTCAATAAATAAAAATCCAGGAAGCTCAAAAAATTCTGGTACAGAAAAACCCCATGCCTTGGTCAAGGGTCATAGGCCTCTACACTTTCTCTACACTTTTCCACATTAAAAAAGTTTTTTTTAATTTTTTTAGACTTCATTTGGCTTATTACTTTTATTTACATTACGCTGAAATAATGGATTGGTATAGTAAATTGGATAGCCGTGCTACTTATATCTGCATTGTGCCTGAATCTGTTGAACACTGTGAAGAGAATAAAGATACATTTCAAAAAGACAACAATTTGACTGATCAAGCATACGATAGAGTTATGGCTGAAGCTGTACAATTGCTACAATCATTGAAAAAACAACGTGAATTACTTGATATTGATAATTCTGAATCTGTAGCACATGTGGAACATTTGAAGAAAGATATTGGTTGGTGATTTTTTAAATTTTTAATTTAAATTTGTTTTTGGAAATAAGACAAAGCTTTAGTTTATTTTTTAAATTTGAGCTTAAAGTTGAATTTATTTTTCAAGTTTGGACTTAAATTCCTGGATTAATTTTTAGGTTTGAGCTTAAGTTTTTAAAATTTATATTCTGAATATTTTATTTCTTTTTGATTTATCATTATTCTTATTTTCCAGAAAATCGTCATTTAAACGAAAAAGAACGATGGAAAGAACAACGTATTTATTTAAATACAGCTTCTAAAATCTCAACATTTCTTCGAGATTGTTTTGAAATTAAAAAACAATTGGAAAGTTGGCGTCAAGATCTACAAGGCCTTCGACATTCTGTTAGCAACACTGTGGAAATTATTAAACAATATCATACTCAAAATACTGTAAAAGTTCAACAAGTTGTTAGCGATGCAATGAAACAATTGTCTGAAATACTTGAGGTTTTTTAAAGTTTAAAAAAATTTCAAAAAATTTTTTTTAATTCAAGCTTATCCAAAGCAAGGAATTACATATGGTTTATGCTGCCGATTCCAACATTCCTATTGAAGAAGCTATAGTTACAGCAGCAAGACAACTACAAAATCTTGAAGATGAAGTGATGAATGTAAATGAGTTTTTTTTTTAATTTTTTAAAATTTTTTTGAAAAGATTGCAAAAGATATCTCTAATCGAATAGAGCTAAGCATCCATTTAAACAAACTTCGACAAATGGCACATGAAGTTGTTGAAGCAATAGAACGTCAACAAATGCGTTTGCGCCAATTTTTTCACATTCCAGGAAATGAACAAGAAACTGATTTGGAAACAAAATATTTTAATGAATTTAGAATTGAAATTGAGGTTTGAATTTTTTAATAAATTTTAGATTTTTGCTGGGGGCTTTAATATTGAATTTTTTTACTTTTTTTTGTGGTTGCCATCCCTGACAAGTATTCAAAAAGAACCAACATTTTTTCAAAGTCTAACCCAAAATCCATTTATTTTAGCTGCCAGGTGCTTAATTATGAACCATTCCATCAGTATTGCCCTCTAAAAATTTAAGAGATATATAGCTAAATAGCCGCCATACATTTGAGTTGGCTCTACAATCTGAATCAACTTTTATACCAAAAATTAGAATTGATTCATTTCCCACTTTATTTTCTAACTAATTTTCTATCAAATTCATTTTTAAATTTTAGATGTTTGAAGAAAAGATTTCTCGATTTTATAATGAAAAAGAACGTTTCACATCACTTCCATTATTAGCTTTAGAATCACATGCAGAAACAAGAGTTAGAGCTGAAAATTTATTAACTGATGTTAAAGCAAAATGGCAAAGTCTAGTTGGATTGATTGATATAAGATATAAATTGTTAACTGCAGCAAATTCTTATTATAAATATACAAAATTGGTAAGATTAATTTTATTTTTTTTTTGAGATTGAGTCTAAATTATGGTTATCTTGCTCGGCTCGATTTATTCGAATAGAATGGAGATAGGCGGGGAATTCGTGTTTTCATCCAATTACTTCCCATCTTTCGAGGAAGTGGGTTAGACTTATAAATGTTTGAAAATTTGACCAAAAATATTTTTTTCTGGACAGTTCTCTTCTAAAAAGCCAATCCTTCCCCTCAAAAATTAAAATTTTTTTAAATTTTAATTTTAGCTTCTTCCAACATCACAATCAATCGAAAAAGATCTTTCTATGGATAGAGATGGTGATTTTTGTAAATCAGGAAGTTGGATTAGTTTGGAACATTGTTATGAATCTACACAGGAAAGGCTGGAAAAACATTCGAGTCATAAAGAAAGATTTTTGGAGGTTTGGAATTTTTGAAATTTTTCAAGAAATTTTTTTGAAAAATTTCTTGTTTTTATTTTGTAAAAAATTTTTGGATTTTTTTTGAATTTTCGATTTTTCTTTCTTTTAACTTATCATTTTTATAGGCAAGCGTTTACGCTCAACGAACAGCAGATCAATTTATGAATTTTATGCGTCGCATACAAGCACCGCGAGAACATGTAGAAGCACGTCTTTTTGAAGTTCAAAAATATAAAGATACAATACGTGAAAGACAAACAATAATTTTACGTTTATGGACTGAATGTCATGCAAAAATTGACAAATGCCAAAATTCTGTTAAAATTAAATTAATGGCAAAAAATGTTATAGACTGGTCAGATAGAGAATTGGCTAGTTGTGTTGTAATTATAGACAATGTTGAAAAGACAAGGAAATTGGATATTATTGCAAGAAGAAAAAAATTGGAAGAATTGTTGGAACATTGTTTAACGCTGAGGGATTTGGTTAAGGTAAGGGGAAAATATTTTTGTAATTTATTAAAATCAGAATTTGTAAAAAAGAAAAATACAAAAGTTTTGGTAAAATACAAAAATCAGAATTTTCCTTTTGTAAATATTAATTTTCCCCTTGAACAGTCCATTTCTTTTGTATTTTTCTTTTTATTTTTTTAGTCTAGACTGTTTTCTATATTTTAACTTTCCTTCCCACTCTTCCTTAGTCTCTAATTTCCTCTAGTTTCTTTCCTTTACAATTATAGTGCTATCTAATATAACTAGTCAAACACCATTCTCCATCACATATATATTAATTTGAAATAAATTCTATATATTATTTACTTTTCCCTCCCCAGTTATCGCTTCTCGGCCTTTTGGCTAAGATCAAAGTGTAGTATCTGTTCTTTACGGCTTAATCTCCGTAACGATCCCTACCGGGATCAAAGAGATTAACCAATTTTTGGAAAAGGGTAAGAGTTGGAAGCTTGCTTCCTCTCTGCCACGCGTCGGCCCGGTCTTGCACTTACCTCCGGGAACGGCGCTTCTCCCCTTTTGGGGAGTCAAAATCTTTTTTAAAAATAACTTAAAAATATTTTTAATGAATATTTTTTAATTTCTCTTATTTTAAGGTTGAACGCTATGAAGTACGTAAAATGTTGGGTGAAGCAAAAAAATTTCTTGAATCATTCCCAAGCGATTTCCACAGCGTTGAAGTCGAAAAATATTCTTTATTGGCCAAAACAAAACTTCAAAATATTTGGTCAATGCTTTCAAAAAGTGAACAAACTGTTAGGGATGAATTAAATGGATTGGATGGACAACATGTTTTAGAGCCTGCAAAAAATGAACAATTATGTTTAGATCGTTATAGTGATAGTACTATAGAAGATAAATTGGCTGGAAAAGATGATGAACCTCAAAAGAAAATTGCTGAACCAATGAAAGAATTACTTAAATCTGAGGCTGATTATATTGAGGATATGCGGTATTTTTTATTTTAAATTTTTTATTTTTATGGGATTTTTATTTAAAAAAATTTTTTTTAAATTTCTTCTAAATAATTTAGATTGGTCCTATTTTTTTAAATCTTCGATCTTTGGCATGTCCTTTATGGCTGCCCTTAGCTTTCTATTAATCTTCTTTCCTCTCGGAACTTTTTTAACTTTGAGGGGATTTTTTTTTTGAAATTTGGATATAGAACTCCAATTTACTTTTCTAATTTCATTTCTGATTTTTTTTTCTAATTAAAAACTTTTCAATTTTAGTCGCTGTGTCGATATCTACCTTTTTGCTTATAAAACTGCTGGATCAATGGTTTTTTAGAAAAAAATTATTATTTTTTAAATTATTTTTGTTTTTAGTGTCCTTTGTCAATACGAGGAAAAGAACGTGAAATATTTGGAAATATTGAAGAGCTTTATCAGTTCCATTCAAAGTAATTAAAAAAAATTTTTTTTAATTAAAATAATTTTTTTTCAGAATTTTTCTAAGCGAATTGTACTCTTATGAACAGAATCCTGAAGATGTTGGTTATTGTTTTATTGCATGGATGGAAAAATTGAAAGAATTGTATGCTGATTATTGCTTAAATAAAGAAGAGAATAATTATTTAATTTGTCTGCCTGAGGCGATTTCGATGTTTTCGGTTTGTTAGATTTTTTTTGCGGAGTCCGCAAAATTTTTTCACAAAAAATTTTTGTCCGCAAAAATTTTTTTATATTAAAAAATATTTTTTTAAACAGGAAATAAGAGAACAAAACAACCTAGAGCCTTGTCAAGATCTCCAAAGTTTAGTCATCAAACCTGTACAAAGAATTACAAAATATCATGTTTTGTTGAAAGAGCTATTTAAACATTCCACAAAAAATACAAAAGAGATTAAGGTTTTTTTATATATTTAATTTTTTTATTAATCTGGTGATCCCTTAAATAATTTTGGATTGAACATGGCTAAAGAATTAATTTTAAAATAAAAAAAAATTTTTTTTGGAAAGTCCGAATTTCAGTCAATTTCCTTTTTTGAACTGGGGGTTTTCTAGAGTCTGGGGTTTTATATACTGGGGTTTTATATGAGGGTTTACTAGAGTCGGGTTTTCTAGAGAATTTTCTAAAGTCCTCCCTATTTTTCTAAAAATCTTCTAAAATTTTTTACAAAATTCTCTTTTTTCTTAAGAATGCTTATGAAATAGTTGTAAGTATCCCTAAATTGGCTAATGATCGAATGCATTTGAAGAGCTTTGAGGATTATCAGGTTTATTTTTTTTAAATTTTCAATAAAATAAATTTTTTTATTACTAGAAATATAATGTTGGCGATTTTGTTATGCAAGGTTACTTATTTCTAATTTTTTAATCAAAAAATATTTTTTCTAGATACATTTCTTGTCTCAGAACCAAAACGTTATTTTAAGAGAGAACGTGAATTTCAAATATTTTTGTTTGAATCAAACATTGTTTTTACAAAAAGAGAAGAACTTTCTTCAAAAAAGATTGGCTATGTGTTTAAAGATAGCATGCTGGTAAGTGAAAAATTTCTTTTTTAATTTTTAAGATTTTTTGAAATTAAAATACTTAAAGAAAATTAGTTAAAAGGCTTGGATTTTATTATTTTATTCTACTAAGAATTAATAAATATTTCATTTAATAAAAAATTTTTTTGGCATAATTGAGCAAGAAGCCTTTCCCCCTCCAAAGATTAAATAAAATTTGGTAAGACTTATAAAAAAATTTTCACATGCTTGTCCCCTCCATACTTAAATGTTTTTGAAGAAAAATCGTTTATTTAACAACAAAAATTAATTTTAATTATTTTTTTCAGCTTCGAGAACTTCATGTTGTTGAACACATTGAAGGTGACAATACAAAATTTGGTTTACGAAAGAGTGCCTTTCCCTATCAAAATGATCAAAACACAACTGTTGTAAAAGCAAATACAGAAGCACAAAGAATTCTTTGGGTCAAAACTTTGAGGGATTTAAAAATGGATATTGGTAGACATAAAACTGTTGGTGGTGTAAATACTGGTAATTTAAATAAATTTTAAAGAAATGATTAGATATTTATTTTTAATGAATAAGAACAACCATGACCCCTTCCCGTATTTTTATATTTTGTTCCATAATTTTTTCATTTCTGTTTATGTTTTCTTTCAAGAGGGAGAGGGGCTTCTGGAATGCATACATCCAGTTTAAAAAAAATAATTTCTAGAAAAAACTTTTTCGAATATTTTTATCTTTATTTTTTTTTCTCATCGAGAGTTATGTTAGAATTATTATTTTTTGGTTCATATGTTCAATATATTGATATAAATCCCTAAATTTTATTTCTAAAATATAATAAATTTAAAAAATTATTATTTTTTAAAGAAAGCAATAGAGGATCAAGAGATAGCCAGTCTAGTCTAATTCTACAATCTGTGGTTGCCAGTACTACTTTAGCTCAATTACCTTTAGAAGATGGTTCTTGTCTGTCTTTTCAAAGTGCTGATAGTGGACATAATAGTTTATATTCTTCTACTGGACATGTTATTATGCGTGAAACAAAAAATGAGGTGGTGGAACATGGATTTGAGCATTTCAACAACAACAACAATGTTGAGGTGGGGAATTTTTTTAAATATTTTTTTATTATTATAATTAATTTTTTTAACGGTTAATATTTTTATTTTTAATATTTTTATTCCACTTTTTTATTTTATTTACTTTTTTTTTGTTGGGTATTTTTATAAGATTATTTTATTTTTTATTTTCATTAATCACGACCTTAATTAAAAAAAAATAATGCGCGAACCATAAATTAACTTTAATTAATCAAAACTTATTTTTTTGATAATTTTTTTTCATGCTATTTTTAATTTTTAAAAAAAAATAATTTCTTATAATAAATAACATGTTTATAATTTTAATATGTTTATATGTTTTTTAAATCTTTATATTTAAACAATTTTTAACTTTATTATATTTATATATTTTTTTTTGAAAAATATTTTTTTATAAAAAATAATGGGAAGACGTGGGATGATTTTCTAGGATATATATTTACACTTGACATTTTTTTATATTTTTTTATAAGCAACAGCTGTTTAATTAAAGAGAAACGTTAAAAAATTATATATTAATGTGTTAAAGAACAATTGTGATAAGATTTTCTAGTCTGTAAAAGGGTGAAGAGTACAAACTTCCCATATATTCGCAAACTTTAGTTATTTTAAGTTTTCAGAATTAATAATCGCAAACTTAGATTATGAAACTTATTTTATACAGTTACAATAAAATCAGAATTTATTTTAAGATGTTACAATATTGTAAAATAATTATTGTATTATTTAAAATCAGAATTTTCGGTTGTTGTAATTGTAAAACACATATTGTAAAAATTCAGAATATTGTATAAATCAGAAATTGCACTTATTTTATACAGTAGAAATTAATTTCAAGTTACAAAATATAAGTTTATTTTTGTCTTGCGAATATATGGGTATTATAAGTTAAGGGAGGGGTTTGTTGGGTTTCAGCTGATACTTGGCAAAATATAAAAAATGTTATAATATTTATTACCTATTGATTTCCAATCTCTAAAAATCTATTAGCCAATTTATCTTCTCATTTTATTTGTGATTTTTCTTTTTTCATTTATTCAGTCTCTATCAAAAAATATAAACATACCACACATTTTCCATAAAATTCACCTTTATTTTCACAAAAATACAACTTTAATAATAAATAATGTCACAATCTGGAGATGACCCTTCTTCATCATCTCCTCCATTCAGCACACCTCCAAATGAAATTTATCTTGCTGAAAAAACAATAACAGAAGGAGGAATTGCAAAAAATATTTCATCAACTGAAGAAACGATTACTACCTCTTCCGGTGCTAAAATAAATTCTTTGGAGGAAGAGCCTATGACAGAAAAAATTATAAAAACAAAGGAGGATAATATCGAGACTTGTACTGAAGGTGACAATAAATTAGACGAGTCGATGAATAAAAATTTGGCGAGTTTGGATCAACAAACCCCTTTGGAAGATAAATTTAAATCTTTTTCTGAGGAAGACATTGACGAGGAATTAAACGAGGACATGAACCATGAGGAAGAAAAAAGCAAAATTCTCCAGATTTCTCAACAACAAGATGACTCACCACTTCCCAAAACTAATAATGAATTACTTATCGATGTTAGCAGTCAAAGAATGTTAAGATCCTCCGCTTCTCCAGTCATTTTCTTTTCACCAAATAACACCAAAATGCCTGAAACGTCATTAGAAGAAGGATTAAATGACTCTGAAACTTTAAAATCATCAAATACTTTACTCATAACAACTACAACTTCAAATATTCCATGTATGAAAATGAGTGCTTCAATTGCTGATTTACTCCCTTCAAGATTCCCAACTGAAGAAAATGAAAAGAAAAATAAAAGAGGAAGTAAATTAGAAACTTTAGCTGCTCGACAAGCAAAAATGGTTTATTCAGCTACATTTAATAATACATTTCCAAATTCGTCTGAAAATATTGGAAAAGAGAAGAAGATGATCAGTCAAAAACCTTTAGAAGGTGCTTCTTCAGGTGTGCATAACAATAGAGGTTTCTTAAACTTATAATAAAGAACTCCTCAACCCTCCTGAACTTTCTGAACTTGTTGATTTTTATCTTGCTTTCCTTTTCCCTTTTAGGTAAAAACAACACTAAAAATAATATTCCAGCCAAAGTAAACACTAATCGCCGCACCAGCCTCTCTAAAATATTTACAAACTTCCGACTTCAACTTGAAAAAACAAAAACTTCATTCCGTACTTCCTCATCTGCTGATGAGTTGAAAAAAACATTGATAACTTCCAACAAACGGAATTACATTCCTATCACTCGTTCATTTACTACTTCACTCGCTTCCCCTTCCACTTCGTCGGGTTCATTAGACAATTACTTGCGAAGGAGGAAAAACAAAAGTTTTTTGAAAAAATCTGTTGGGAAAGAGGAAATGGTAAATTGTTTTGTTTTTTAACTATAAATTATTTTTAAAAAACGAGATTTTGCGTCAATGCTTTTTTTTTATAATCTTTATTTTATTTTTTTAATATTTTTTCTAATATTTTTTTTTCTAATTTCCTTTAATATTTTTTAATTAGTTTTTTAATTATTTTTAATCTAGATAATAGATAGACCCAATTTAATATTTTTATATAATTTTCAATTGGTTTATTTATATTGGTTATTATTAATCCACACGTTCCTAACCAGTTATTTATCCTATATTATCTCCAGCCCTTGAGCTTTGACCCCAATTTTCTTAACTTTTATTTATAATTCCGCCATTTTATCTTTGAGATTCTCTAAGAATATGTCATAGATATTTCTAAATGACCCCTTATATCCTTTGATGGATCCCACGTCACTAATCCAGACAATCCATGAAACGCGCCTTCTTAAAAAAATTTTTTCAAAATGCGATACCTCTTTTTAATTTTTATTCTTTGATTTTTCATACTTTGGATATATTTTTTAATATTTTATTTCTCTAGGTATTTTTTTCATAAAATATTTTTTAACTTTTTATTTCTTTATTTTTTCTAAATTATTCATTTGTTTATTTTTTTCTGAAATGTGGAAAGGATTATGTCAAGTCTCTTTAGCCTTTCCCCCCTTTTTCCTATTTTAAAAATTAAAAACACCTTTTTTTTCTCTGAACTACCATCGAATAATTTTTTTAAACGCACACCAACATTTAAGCAAAAAGAGAAAAGGAAAAGCTGCGTTTTTAGCCAATATTACATATATAATATATTTTGGTGTTTCACTTCTCTTATATTTTTCGTTTATTCTGTTAGTTATTGCTGCCATTTATTCGTTATAATTATAACCAGAATTTTTTAATTTTTTTGGAAAAATACACTCCCAGAAAATACATAAAAATCAGAATATTTTAATGGAAAAAAACATTTAATAAAATCAGAATTTTGTACAATAGGGTCAGAATTTTTAAAAATCAGAATTCTTTGTTTGTATTTTGTATATTTTTATAGGAATTTTGTATTCTCTCCCACCATACTTTTTATCAGGATTTTTTGAGAATTATTAAAACCAAAATATTTCTAGCGAATTAATGGACCTAAAAATATTGACTATCTCTGGCCCATATCTCTCCCCATATATCTTTTTAAAAACTAAAAAGAAAGGCTTTGTCAACTGAATAAATTTTCCTCTACTTTTTGAGGCTGTAGCAATATGATAGCAGAAAATTTATGTACTCCCCCCGCGGGCCTATACACACTCTAATTGCCATTTTAGAGAGAAAAAAAATCTCGTATGGCCTATGCGCTTATTTTTGTGTGAACAGCCATTTCCACCAACCCGCAGCCATTCATTTATTTCTGTCGCCGTCAATGACACGGCTACTTCTAACTAGCTATTCTTCTCATTTTTCTGGTTGTATTGTTATATTTTTTTAAATGTTTTTTTGCCATTTAAAAAAATTTTTACTTTGCCTTATGATTCCCTTTATTAGAGGACTTTTACTATTTTTAATGATATCAGACAAAAATATTTAATTTATTTTTCTTATTTTAAATTCAAAATATTAATATATTTAAGTATAAGTTATCCAAAGTACAGCTTTAATAAACATATTTTTTTGTAAAATTATTAATGTGTACTTAAGCGGAGGATTAATACACATTTATTTACAAGATTCAATATAAGCTGTTTATTATTTTTTTTCAGAATTAAAATTACAAATCAGAATTTGTAAAATTAATCGCCTGTTATTACTCTTTACAATTGTAAAAAATTTACAATTGCTTTTTACTTCTATAAAACTTTTATTTTTACAATTGTAAAATTAAAATATTAAATTTTAAAGTAAAATCCTTATTTTATCTAACTTTTACAATTGTAAAAAGTTTATTAAATTATTTTTCCATTTCTCAATTTTATATTTTAAGTTTACAATTTTTAAGCAAAAATAAATAAAAAAATGTTGGGGTATTCAAAATCCTTTCGTTCTCTTCGTTCCCATACCGAAAATCTATATGATAGAGCTCGACGTAAATTTACTGGTTCATTTCGTCATTCACCAAATTCTAATAATAATTCCTCTGATATTACACTTTTGGTAACTAATAATAATAATAATAATGATTGCTCAAATTCTTCATTGTTATTTGTACAAAATAATTGTTTAAATAATGAGGTTAAAATTTTAAAATATTTTTAAAAAATTATTTTTGATATGGGAAATTATTTTTTAATTATTTTTTAATTGAATTTTTTTAATTTTTAAAAATATGTTTTTCTACAATTCTTTTTTTTTTAAATTTTTTTCTTCATTTTTTGAATTTTTAGTTATTATTTTTTAATTTAATTTTTAATCATTTTTTTATTTTTACAATTGACTGCGTTTTTTTTAACCTGAATTTTTTAATGGGGTTAAAATTATTTTTAATTTTTAAGAATATTTTTTTTATATTTTTCGTATAGTTTTTTTTTCATTTTTATTTTTTAATTAAAAAACTTTTTAAACATTATTTTAAAATTATAATAATTTTTATTTAATTAATTTAAAAATTAATTTTAATTATTTAAGGATAAACAACAATACTACACAACAACAGAAGACTTTACCGCTTGCAATTCAGAACAACTAACAATTTTATCTGGTCAACGTATTGAAATTTTGACAACAAATTGTAATAATTCTGATGAAGATAACAACAATGAATTTATTAAAATTGCTGTTTTGGACAAATTTGGTCAACGAGAAAATGAAGGATTGGTTCCTAAACGATTATTGATGCCTTTGGATGGTTCTGGTTGGTATTTTATTTTTTTTTATTTTAAAAGCACCATTTTTGGGTATTTAATTAATTTAAAAAATTTTGAGTATTTAAAAATATTATTTCCCTTTAAAATTTGACAATGAGTCAAAAATTTATTAAAAGAGTAAATTAAATAATTATGAGTAATTTTTAATCAATTTTACAAATCACAACTTTTAATAATTACAAATACGTGTTTTAATAACAAACTTAAATAGGTTATTCAAATTTGTAATTACAAATTGTAATAGCTTATTTTTATGATTACAATTATAACTTTTATTATTACAAATTGTAATTACAAATTAAACTTAATAAATAAACTTGCGCTAATTCTTTTTTTAAAATTCCCTAACTTAATCCCCGTCCCCTTTCTTTTTAATTTCTAATTATCTTAAAATTTAAAAAAAATTTCTTTTTAAGCTATTCATAATTTCTAACATTCTTTTTATTTGTTCATAAATCATATCCTCCTTTTTATGTTCCAAAAGAAGAAATTCCCTGGAGAAAAAAAATTTTATATTTGGAAAAAGGAAACAAAAATAACAAAATAAAAATCAAGTTTTAAAATTCGTTTCTTCTTTTTTTTTTGACACATCATATTCTTAACAATTTATTTGCTTATTTAATTTTTTCTTTTGTCTATTTTTACCTATTCAATTTTATTCAATAAGCACACAAATAATTTAATTCGTTCGGCTTAATTCTTTGTCATCCTTTTAGCTTTCATTCTATCCAAAATTAATTCTATTTAGCCCCTTTTTAAGGATAAAATGTCCGTTTTCCCGTATATCCTTTAATTATAGACAGAAAAAATCGGAAACAAAAAATTTCTGACTTTTGAGAATCTCTTCATTTAATTAAAAAAAAAGTTTTGTTTATATTGTCTAGTGTAAATTGAGCATCTAAAATTAGTCTTCTGCTTTAAAAACTTCTTAGAATAAAAGTTTTTTTTTCTAAATTAGGTAACCTTAAAATATAACTTATCTATAAGAATATATATTTCTTAACTTTTTTTTATATTTACTTTAAATGACATAAATTATCACGCTTTTCTTTTATGCTTACTTTCTTCTTTCATTAGTAACGTAATGTTTCAAGTTTGTTTCAAACATTAAAACTTAAGTTTGCGTATCAGAATTCTCTAAAACACTTGCTTCAAGATTAAGTTTGTAAATCAATATTATTTTAAAACTTAAAAATCAGAATTATTATAAAATAATACCTAAACTTAAGTTTGCAAACCATAATTATACAATTAAAACTTAAGTTTTCGAATCAGAATTATTAAAATACAAGCTTAAACTTAAGTTTGCAATCTTCTCTTACAAAAATAAATGCTTAAATTTACAAACCAGAATATTTTTTTCTGCTTCTACTTTATTTTTGCTTTATTATTAATTCTTTTGTTGTTTTGCTTCATTTTTGCCCATTTAACATCATCCATCATATGGTTGTTTTTAAAGCTTTTTTCTTCTTTCTTAATTATTTATTCCTTTATTTAAATTTTTCTTTCATTTTTAATTTATATTTTGCACGTCTTCTTTTCTTTCTTTTTCTTCTAAAAAGCCCCCAATACTTCACTTACACATATTTTGCCACATTATTGATTTATAAGCGGTTATTTCTTTTTATATTTATTGAATAGCTAAAACACTAAAAGCTAAAAAGCTTCTTCTTCTACCTATCTACACACCTTTTTTCTTTTTGGCATTTTTCTTTTTCATTTTATACTCGAAAATGAGAATAAATTGCCGTTAAGTGTAGTAAAAAGAGAATCCTCCCACATTATCCAGAAAAAAATAACACTTTTTGCTTCCTCTTTTATTTTTTTGCTTCATCTTTCTTTTCCGTATTTTTATTCTTACTATTGTCTTTATTCTAATTTAATTATCCGTATAAAATTAACGCCAAAAATTATATTTAATTGCATCACTTTTACTATTGCTAGTCATTTTTTTTAATCAGAATTTATTTTCCTTCTACTATTTAAAAATAACACTTTTGCTTCCTAATATTTTAAAAAATTAAGAAATTATTTTTTAATTAATATATTTAATATACTATTCATTTTTTTATTTTCAATTAGCACATTCTTTTTGCTTTTTTTTCTCATGGGATTTTTATCCATGGAATTATAGGAAAATGCACTTTAATAAATAAAAAATATTATTATTTTTCATTTAAATAATTTTTTCTATTAATTCTCTTCTCATTTAGAAATTATTTTTGTTAATTTTTAAAAATTATTTTTTCATTTATTATAATCATTTTTCATTATCAACAAATTTTATCTATCACCCCATTTTTAATTTTGAAAATTTTTGAGGGAAAATTTGCTTTTTCATTTTTTAATTTCTCCTTAATTTGATTCCTTTCATGGGGAGTTTGTCTGAGGGATCATTTGAGGATTTAACTATATTTCTATTTTTTAGCTATTAATACTTTTTGATTATATAGATTCTTTTTGATTACTTTTTGATTTCAAAAAGTATTTCAAAAAGTATTTCAAAAAGTATACTTTTTGATTTCATATTAGAGCCCATAAAATTTATTAAATTAATTTCATAAAATAAAATCCCCTTCATAAGCTTTTCATCTAAAAATTATTTAAATCCTCACTTTCATTGATTTTTGTATTTCATTTATATATTCTTGGTGGTGGCTTGGTGGCTTTATCCCCCCCCCCCTCTTCTTCATTTTATCCCTCTTCCAAAACTTAATCTTTTTTTTTAAATTTTTGAGAGGAAAGAAGAAGAGAGTTAAAGACAATTCAGAAAACGCAAAAAAAAAAAAGTCAAAAAAAAATTTCCACAACGCAGAAAAATTCATTTTCTTCCTTTATTTTTCTTCATTCTCTCAACATCAACCCCAACAAATCTCTTTTTTCTTTTTTTTCCAAAATCTTCTTTTATGCGCTAAAATATACTATGTGCTTTTCTTTTTTTTTATAACGTTTTCTTTTTAAATGAAAAGCTCTTGAGTAGAAAAAATTTTTTTGTTTCTTCAAAATTCGAGAAATGAGAGAGGGGAAGAGAAAATCCGTCTAATGTTCATTTATTCAATATTTATTCGTCATTTTTATTTATTTTCACTTTTGATTTTTTTTTAATAAAAAATTATGCTTATAGTATGGCCATATTTTCTAAAACTTTTGGAAGTTCCTTATTTTCTTAAAAAATTCTACAATTAAATTTTCTTGGATAGATTTTTACTTTTACTTTTTTAAAAAAAAATTCTGAATTTAAATTTTATTTTTTGGTTCTGTACCAAAGATGATTAACTTCTTCCAGCTCTTTGTTTATAATTAAGTTTAACTTCTAAAATAATTTTTTAAAAATTCTTAAATTTTTATTCTAAAAATCGAAAATCTTTTTTTTATATTACAGCTGTTCTTATTTATTCAATTTTTACTTTTCTTTCTCCTCTTTAAAAATTATTTTTGCGCGTTCTATGCATTTGTTTGTTTATTTGCTTTTAAGACAGAACGTTTCATTTATGCTTTTAAAAAATTTCTTTTATGATAGCTAGGCTTTTCTCTATTCTTCTCTTAATCGATGATTTTTAGTAGATTATTTTATTAAAAAATATTTTTATAAGTAAAGATCTTTTTGGGGTATTTTTACTTTAATTATTCATTAAATCCCAAATTTTTTGATAACTTCAAGATATCCTTCAATTAAAGATTTTTATTTTTAAATTTTTTGTATTGCTTCCATTTTCTATATTTAATAATTAATCTTAAAATATTTGAGAATTCTTATAAATATTCCATAAAATATTTATTTGGACCCTATTGATCCTTTTGGTCTTTTTATTATTTTTTTCTTTCATTTTAAGGACTTCCATATATTTATTTACTTTTTTTTGTACAATCATTGTAAAAATTGAAGCTAATTTATTTTTATTATTTTTGTCAATTCTTTCCATTTAAGTTTTGTGTTTTTTTTTTGCTTTTTTAGAAGTTGTTATTTTTTTTCCTTATTTATTTTTCAATCTTTAAATTTTTCCTAAAAATTATTTCAAAAATTTTTTTTCGATTAATAAAAAAATGCCAATGAGAAAAATAGAACGTTCACAAACAATTGAAGACAATCCTTCAAATAAATTATCTATCACATCAACAACAATTAAAACAACAAATTCAACGTCTTCTACATCTGCTTCAACAACTCCCTATCAAAGAAAAAAATTTTCAGCAGCAGCAATATTTAGCGGAATAAGTGAATCTGCTGCAGCAAATTTTGTTTCAAAACACACAAATTTAGTTAAAAAGAGCTCATTTTCTTCAAATATTCGTTTTCCTTCATTTTCGCCTCAGGCGACAAAGAAAAATTGTGGGGGAGAAAGAAGATGTTCTTCTTCAAGATGTCAATCACCTTTAAGAAATAATTTGAATAATTCATCAAAAAATGAAAAAGCTTTAGAAGAAGATGTCAATAACATTAATAAACCTTCAAAACGTTTTTCTTTTGCTTTAAATAGAAAAAAATGGTTTTCAACTTCTACAACTGAAAATAATAATAATGGAGGAAATAAAAATAATTTAAATAATAATTTAAATAATGAATATTCGAGAAGAACAAGTACTGCAGAATTAACGACTTTATCGTCAAATTTAAATGGTTTGAATGGGAGGGAAAAAATATTTTTTTAAAAAGAAAATATTTTTAATAATTATTTATTTTTCCCCATTCGAATTTTAAAGTAAACAAACAATTTTAAAAATAAGGGAAATTATTTTTAAAATTAAAAAAAAAAATTTTTTTAAATTAAAATCCTTCAAAATGGTGCTTTTATATTTTTAAATATTATTTAAAAGCTTTATTTAATTTTTTAATATTTTTTAATTTTTTTAGACCAACCTATGGCTTCCACTTCACATGCTCATGACGAAACTGCTTCTACGCCTAGTAGCAGCAATAAACGAACATCTATCCGGTGGGGAATTTTTTTTTATTCAAATAATTTTTAAATATTTATTTATTAAATTGGCGAAAATACATTTTAAATAATTAAATCAGAATTGCGCGAAAATACAAAAAATCAGAATTTTTATAAAATGCAATAATTATACTTGAAAAACCAGAATTATGCTTAAGTTTACAAACCAGAATTTTGTTAAAATATTCGCTTAAACTTAAGTTTACAAACCAGAATTACTTTAAGTTTGCGATTCAGAATTTTATTTAAATACAAGTTGCATTTTTACACAAAATACATTTTTATTTCACTACAACTTATCTTTACAACTACAATTTTTTCTTTTATTTATTTATTAGTAATTTAATTTTTAAAATATTATTTTTGATTAATTATTGATTTTTTCTCTATATTTTTATTTACTTAATATTTTCTCGATTTATTTTTTTTATTTTTTCTACTATTTTTTCTTTTTTTTTTTAATTTATTTACTTACCTTTTTAATTATCCCTAATTTATTATTTTTTATTTTGTAAAAAAAATTCAATATATTTAGACACAAACAAGTTTAACGTCAAAAAACTAAAAAATTTTCCGCGCGATGTAGTTAAATAGGGGAGGGAATTAACGGGAGGAGAGGGGAGTGATTTGATGACGCAATTAATTTTTTTTCTCTTTTTTATTTTTAACCTTCACCTTATTTTCTGCCTTTCTTGATTTTATTTTTTTGTGACAAAACTCTTAGTAATCAGTTAAAAAAATAAAAAGGGGATGGGAATAATTCCCCAAATTGTGTATATGTTTTTTAATTGTTTTGTATTTTGTTGCCCTTTTTCTTTTAAAAAATTTAATAATTTTTTGTTATTTATTTAAAAATTAAAAAAAATATTTTTAATATTTTCCCATGTATTTTATTTTCATAGATCTTTATTTTAATTTTTTATTTGGCGAATTTTTTTTTAATAGATCACAGCTCTGGGCCATAAAATCATTTTTAGTTTTACTTGGTTACCAAAAGAAAGTTTTTAGGTGAGTCAAACAAAAGTTCCATTTTTAAAAAATATTTTTAAAATAAATATTTTTGGTTAAAACCCAAGGGTATATCATTCAGTTTCCCCAGGACAGGAAATTCATCTTATCCCCATTTTTAGTCAGGCTCCCTACTCTTTCATGGAGTTATCTAATTTTTTAGATAGAGTTATCTAAGTTTATATAATTTTTTTTTTTGATTTTTAATTTTGCAGAGATTTATTTTTTTTTCGTTTTAAGAAAATTTTTTTTCTGTTTTTAGATATATCCTTTATCTTTATTTTATTTAAAAAAATGTGTTGTGAAAATATTCGCCAACAAAATACGACAAGAGGTGGGCGAGAAGGCATTGGAAGAAGACGTTTCTCAGATTACCTCATTTTCCGTTGTGGAAGTTATAATAAACGTAAAAGAAGAGGAGGAGGTCAAAGAAATAAAAATGAAAAAAGGGAATCAATCTCTACACTTGCTAGTTTATTTAGAGGGTAAATAAAAAATAAAGCTATTTTTGAATTTTTTTGGATTTTTTTGGATTTTTTTTGAATTTATTTTAGGATTTTTTTTTATTTTTTTTTCTATTTTTCTCTATTTTTTTCTGCCTGGTCCTTTTGCTACTTGAATTTAAAAAATTTTTCTGGCATTTACCGCAATATTCAATAAACGCAGCGCAAACTCAGTAATACGCAAAATACAATCTGCAATTTCCTGCTGCTTTAATATATTGAATTTTTGTAACTTTTTTAAAATTTTTACATACCTTAATTTTTTAATTCTATAAATCTTTAACTTTAACACACTTTTATTAATTAATTATTCATCATCTTTCTCATGTGACTTTCACGTTTTTCATTTATTTTATACTTTACTAATTTTTTAAAATTAATTCTGCAAATTTATAAGAGCACTATAACATCTGCCTTTGGCATTTTTGCCGTTAGCTTTTTCTCTTTTAACTAATTTTTCTTCATTAAAATAATAAGGCTGTTTGGGCTCTAACGTCTTTTGGCACGTTCTTTCACTTTCTATTTTTTCTGTTTTTTTATTCAACGCCCTTGTTTTAGCGCCGATAAGGCTTAGAATAAGTAATATGTATTATATTGAATAATTTAATTCTATAATTTTGTGCTAATGCTTTGCGTGTGAAAGAGAGAAGGAGAAGGCATATCTTAACAAAATAGCCTCAGGAAAAGAAAAAAATACCTCTACGTGGAATTGGACTATGACTTAAAAGCACCCTCTACACAATAGTTTATCCAGACTCTAATGTCCCTTCTCGTTTATATAAAATGTACAACTTGAAAGCAACTAACTCCGAGGCCTTCATAAAAAAACTTTGGACGTGAATAGTGGATGAGAGGATTATGGCTTTTCTTTGATGAACTTGTGGCTTTATTCCCTTTATATTATTACTTTAGTAGTGGCTTTTCTCTCTCTTTTCTTTTTTGTTATGCTTACCTCTTTTAAGGACTGTTTGGGCGCAATCTACCATAACTCCACGTTTACTGGACCAAAAATTCTGAACTATTAGATGACCTTATTAAAGATGTCTATGTAAAATTTCATAGCTCTAGGTCTCTTTTTGACTGTTTTGTGATCATTCTCCCAACCTTACCTGCGCCCAACTATCCCTATCCCCTCTTCTTATGCAGCAACGGCACAGCAAATTTCATTTGCCAAATTCAAATAAGCACAATCCTTTTCTTTATTTTTTTCCATTCATAGAAGTAAAAAAATATGGCTTCCTCACTATATATTCATCTCGATTCGTTTGAAGGACCATTCTCTCTCTACTTATTTTTATATACTATACACCTACATATTTTTTTACTTTTTTTCTGCTTCGATTTTGAAATTTTTCAATTTTTACCGAATTTTTCTCCTGTTTCTATTAATTTATTTTTATTTTTAATTACCAGTTTAAAAATATGTTTGGCAGCTATTTAACATTTTTTTATAATTTTTCTATTTTCTATGAAATATTTTTCGTCTTTAATCTTAATGATATTCTTAATTTATTTTGCAAAGACCCAAGAAGAAAAATTAAAAAAAAACTTTTCTCATTAAAAATAATAATTTTCCACCACTTTTTTATTTTTACTTTTTTTTTTCACACTTTTTTGCTTCATCAATATAATTCTTTATTATTATAATCCTTTTCCCCATTTTTTTCTTTCACTTATTTATTTTTTCTTTATTTAATTTTCCCACTTTAAAAATGCCATTGGCATAACAATTTAACTTCCAAAATGTCTCTTCCTCTTTAAAGAAAATAATTTTTGATGACTTAAATTTATTAAATAAAATATATTTTTTTAGTTAAAGAATTGAGTCTTTAACTACCTAAAAATATGATTTTTGTAATTTTAATTTTTGTAAAATCTTTTCTTTTTTATTGTTAAGGTCTCCCAAAGTTGCTAATTAAAAGTATATTTTTTTATTTTTTGGGGAAAGGGAATATATAAACTTAGTCTCTTAAAACGGAAATGACGGCACTAAATAGGGGTAAAAATAAAAAAGAGGAGAAAAAAAAGAAAATGAGGACTTTAACAATAAAAAAAAGAAAAGTGCCATTCTTGTCGCCAAAACTTTCATTTAATTGATTCTTTTTTTATTATTTTATTTGGCTGGTTGACTAGTATAGCTACTTATTTATTTAATTGTAAATCTCTAAATTGTAAATTTTTGTATTATTTTTAAATCAGAATTTGTACTTTTACTATTTAACTATTACAGCTTGAATCAGAATTTGTAATTGTACAATTTGTTATTTTTAAATCAGAATTTGTACTTTTACTATTTAACTATTACAGCTTGAATCAGAATTTGTAATTGTACAATTTGTTATTTTTAAATCAGAATTTGTACTTTTACTATTTAATTTTACAACTTGAATCAGAATTTGTAATTGAATTATTGTCTACCTATATTTACAATTTGAATCAGAATTTGTAATTCTGATTGAAATTTTATTACAATACTTTTCTTGCTTTTTTTCTTTGAATCTTTGTCTTCCCTAATAATTCTTCCATTTCTTCATTTTATTTATTTTCTTCCTCATCTCTCTGTCCTAAAATTTTTTTATGACCCCCTTCCCCCCTCTATTTTTGTTATTATTTTTCTCCACATAATCTTCAATTTTTTTCCCGCTGTTTTTTCAAGTATTTTTGAGGAAACTTTAAAAAATGTAAAAAAATGGGGAAGATACTTAAGTGGAATATTTAAAAGTTTTTTTTTGTGGGACAAAAAATAATTAAAAAATAACAAAAAAAATAACAAAAAAATATTTAATAATAACTAAACACTTTTTTAAATAAAAAAATAATTTTGTCCTTAAAAAATAATCGACTTTTTTCTTTATTTTCGAAAAATAAAATATTTTTCTTCATTTTTTCTTTCCCTTGAGGGACTTACTAAATATACTATTTTATTTTATATTTGCATTTTCTACTTAACTATTTGCGTCACTAAGAAAATAATTTAAAAATAAAATTTTCACCAATTTGCTGCCAAAAAAATATAATTTTATATTGTTAAAAATTCTAACCGCAAACTTAAAAACTTTTATTATTTTAATAAAATTTATGTTTATTTAAGTTTAAAAAAAAACAAGTTTACAAACTTAGTTTACACCAGAATTATTTTAATAAAACTTAAGTTCTTTTTAAAACAGAATTTTTATTTTTGCTAAAATCAGAATTTGTAATTGTAACAACTTAAGTTTCTTTTTATAAGTTTGTAAATAAATAAGTTTACAATCTTAAGTTTATGTCAGAATATAAGCTATAATTCTGAAATAAATTTTTCTAAATCAGAATTATGATTAAAATCTTGTGGCTTTAAATAGAATATTAATAAAAATAATTTTACTTAATATTAATTAATTTTAAAAATTAAAAAAATTATTTTTAAATTTTAAAAAATAACATTTATAATTAAATTTTAAATTTTTTTAGTCGTTTCTTCACCTCATCAAGTCAAAAAGGAGAATCTAAACAACAACGTTCTTCCCCTTCTGGAACTGTAATAAGGCCTAAATCTGCTACATCAACAACAACAAATTCTGATTTTACAACAACAAATTGTATAGATCAAAATAAAAATAATAATAATAATAAAATACTTTCACCATCAACAAAAATAAATAATAATAAAACACAACAAGAAATACCTTCTGCAAATCATAACGATTTATTAGATTTACCACCTCCAATGGATCAATTAGGTGTAGGAGATAAAGAAAATGGTGAACATGAAAATGAGGTGGGGAAATTTTTTAATTTTTTTTCTATTTTATTTTTTAACAAAAAAAATTTTTTTTCGATTTTTGGGATTTTTATTTTTCTTATTTTTTCAAAAAAAAAATTTTTAACCAAGTTCATATAAACTCTTCTAGTTAGATTTAAATGCATAACACATTTTGATAGGTTTTTTCTAGTCAACAAAAGGGGAATTGATCCAACTTTTTTATTTATTTTACTTGAAAAAGAGGAAATTGGGCCAATTTATTTTATTTCCTCATTTTTTACCTTTTTATTTTATTTTAAATTCACTTCTCTTTTTTATTGAGAAATAACAAGTTAAGTATGACAATAGAGTCTCGTTATTCTGATTTTCATTTTAGAAACAATAGAAAAAAACCAGAATTTTTTTACAACCATTTTACTTTTGTATTTTATCAGAATTTGTAATTGTAATTATTCTTTTAATTTCTCTTTTTAAAACAGAATTTTTATTTTTTCTAAAATCAGAATTTGTAATTGTAAATTAATGTTAGTTATTCTTTTAAGTTTTTGTATTTTTAAAAAGAGAATTTTTTATTTTTTCCCTAGCTATTATTTTTAATTCTGTTTTGAAAATTCTAACAGATTCAACGTCTAAAAATCCTTTTACGTTTAAGCATAAGAAAAAATATTTTTATTTACCAAAAAAATTTTTTTGTTTTTAAATAATATTTTTTAACATTTTATAAGACTCGAGTGCTTCCCTTCTTTTAAATATTAAACTTTTTTTAAGAGGAAAAAATTTTTTAAGAGGAAATTAAGTTTTTTTCTCTCTATCATCTCTTTTTTAAATCCTTTTTTTTCTCACTTTTCTATTTATTTTATAAGTGCATTGAATTAAACGTTTCACTAAACGTTCACTGTGTTTCTCATCTTTTTTTTATTTTTATAACAAAACTTTTTCCTTAAATTAGACTCAAATAAATTACTAAACCCTAAAAATGGAGCACACTTTTTAGAAAAATTATATCCATCATCAAATCGACCAGTCTCGACTAAATATGTGGCCAAATATATATTGATGAATTTTATGGGGCTGGCTATATAGTCGCGACTGGTCTTATCTAAACTTCACATGTTTTAAATTGTATTTTATGTCTTTGTTTTTCTTTTGTGTTTTTAATTAAGTTATTCTGCTTTGTTTGTTTTAAGTTTATTTTTCTAAGTTTTAACAAATTCTGATTTGTAATTGTAATTTGTTTTATTTTTTTACAAATTCTGGTTCTTTTTCTTTATTATATGTTTTATTCAGATTCTGATTTTATTATTTAACGAATGTTTTTAATAAATCCTGATTTTTTATGTTTCCTTTTCATGAACACTTGTTTCTCTTCTATTTACAACATTGTGTTTAATTTTATTCCTTCTGATTTTTTTTTGATTATTTGTTTTATGTGTTTCTCATCTTTTTTTTATTTTTATAACAAAACTTTTTCCTTAAATTAGACTCAAATAAATTACTAAACCCTAAAAATGGAACACATAAACTTTTGCTAATAAAAACTACTAATTTATGTTTATTCTGTCTCTTTCCGCTTTTTTTATTTGATTTTAATTAGATGAATTATTTTTATTTTTTTATTATTTTTTTTAAAGGCTGGGAATTAATAGAGGGAATATTTTAAATATTTTTTAAATACACGTGAAAATGAATTTTTAATTTCCCTTCTCTTTGACAACTTTTTTAAATTTTTTATTTTATTTTTATGGCCATATTTTAAAATTTAAATCCTTTAAAATAATTTAAAAAATTAATATTTAATTTTTTATTTAATTTAAGTTAAATCCTTCTGAAAACAACACAACAACGGAAGCAATTGCAGAAACAAGTAATTCAGCTCCATCACCTCCACAGATGAGTGCTGAAGAAACTTGTAGATTGAAAAGAAGGTAGCTAGATAGATTTAAAAAATTTTTTTATTTTCTGATTTTATTCTGATTTTATTTTATTTTATTTTTTATTTTCTTCTAGTTATGTACTTCAAGAACTTGTAGAAACAGAACGTGCTTATGTTGTCGATCTTGCTTCTATAGTTGATGGTTATATTGGAACACTTAAAGAGATGGAATTGAGTGATGAGGATAGAGAAAAAGTCAAAATAATATTTGCAAATATTGAACAGATTTTGGATTTTCATAAGTGAGGGAAATTTCTTTTTTAATTTTAATTATTTTATTTTTTAGATCTGTTTTTTGTAAAGAAATTGAAAAAAGTTTAGAAGATTATGAGGCAGCTGGAAATGCTTTTATTAAATATGTTAGAGAAAATATTTTTTTAAATTTTTTTATTTTAAAATTATAGGAAAGGAGATTACACACATTTTATGTTAAATATTGCCAAAATAAACCAAAATCTGGTAATTAAAAAATATTTAAAAAATATTTAAATTAATATTTTCAGATTTTTTGGTCAGTCAAGACAATTTTGAACAATTACTTTTTGATGTTAAAGACAGGCTTGGTCATAAAGTGTCTATTAATGATTTACTTATTAAACCTGTTCAACGGATCACAAAGTGAATTTTTTAAATAATTAATAAAATTGTAAAAATTATAATTTTACAATTACAAATTCGAATTTACAATTAAATTCTGAATTTACAATTATGTTTTACAAATTCTGATTTTTTCTTTTAAATTGTAAACTTAAAAATACAAGTTTACAAATTTAAGTTTTACAAATATAAGTTTGTAATTTTAAAACTGCAATTTAAAACTTAATCTTGTATTTTTTTAAAGTTGCAAAATTAAGTTTACAATAGTACAATTAAGCTTATTATAATAAACTACAAACTTATTTTACAATTATAATTTTTAATTGTAATTTTAAAGTTGCAACTTTTTACAATCTTACAATTTATAATAATTCTACAATTCCAATTTACAGATATCAATTAATGCTCAGTGATATTCTCAAATACACACATCGTGCTAATGATCGTGCCGAAGTGTTGGAACGTGCTCATGATGTTATGAGGGTTGTTCCTAAAGCGTGTGATGATATGATGCAAGTTGGACGTCTTCAAGGATTTCAAGGCAATTTAACAGCTCAGGGTCGACTTATTTTTCAGGTGGCATTTTTTGGAATTTTTTTTTCTTTATTCTTTCATTTTTAAGGGCACTCTAATAATTTCTGATGGAAATATTATTCAACCATTCAAAGGAAAAGAACGTCGAGTATTTTTATTTGAACAGTCTGTAATTATTGCTGAATGTATACCTCCTAGAAAAGAATATGGAAATCCTTTATATAATTTTAAAAATCAGATAATGGTAATTTTAAAGGGGATAAAATAAAAAAAATATTTTTTTAAATTTTTTTAAAGGTAAATAAAATGATATTAGAAGAAAATGTAGTAGATGAACCTTTACGTTTTGTTCTTCAAAGCAATGATCCAAATCAACCGGCTACTTTTGTTGCGCAATCCCAATCTATTGAAGATAAAGAACAATGGCTAATTAAATTGTCTGCGCAGTTAGACCAGCAGAAGGTGAATAAAAATTAAATTAAAAATCAGAATATTGTAATATTGTATTGTACAAAATTCTGATTTTATATTCTTTTGTATTTTACAATAATTAATTCTGATTTTTTATAATTTTGTATTTTACAAAAATTAATTCATGTGACAGTAAAAATCAGAATTTGTACAGTCAGAATTTGTTTTTATATTTACAATTACAATTGTATTTAAGTTTTAACTTTATAACTGTAATTAATTGAATCTAGTTGATTATTACAATTTAGTTGTAATTTTAATATTTAAAAATACAAAACAATATAATAATCAGAATTATTAAGGGTAAATATACAGAATTAATTTTTTAATTGTATTTTTGTAATTCTTTACAGTTCTTTTTTACTTTTTTAATATTTTACAGACATTTCTAGCTGCTTTAGTCGACCCAAAGCGATACTTGGCAAATTCAATGGGTTCGATGAATATGTAAATTTATTTTTAAATTTTTTTAAATGATTTTTAAAATTAAATAGAAGCGGAAAGAAAGACAGCAGTGGCAGTTTGGGTACTCCAACCTCTCCAGGTGTCAGTTCAACAATTGGAAATATAACTATACCAACTAGTGGACTTGGTGGTGGAAGTACCGCAAGTGGTGCCATTTCTCCAACAAAGCCTAGAGCTACACAACAAAAATCTTCTGGCTCAAAACTTTTCGGATTTGGTTAGATAAATAGATAAAATAAATATTTATAATAATTCTTTTTGTTTTTAGGCAAACAAAAAACATGAAAAATTAAATATCATTTTTCCCTCTTATCAACGAACAAAGAAGAGCAACAAAAACTAAAGAAAATTTAAAAACTCACTTTTTTGTATTCCTTGATTGTTTTTATATATTTTCATTGTAAATTGTATATGCACATTTTTGATATATTTAAATTGGATATTTTGAGTTTTATATCGATTTATTGATTTTTTATCGATTTTTTGAAAAATAGTAATTTTTACAATTTTGAAAAATCAATATATCGATTTTTTGATTTTTTATCGATTTTTTGAAAAATAATAATTTTTACAATTTTTCAGACTCAAATGTCCTATACTCAACAGTCACTTAAATATTGGGATAAATTGTCATTTATTTATAATATTATACATTATGCCAAACTTCGCGAATTTTTAAATTTTAAAATCGAATTCCACGTAACATTTACATTTATCCAAACAAAATTTAAAAATGAAAATTAAAAATATTTTTTGTATTTTTTAAAGTTTATTTGCGAGCATTTTAATAGAGGAAAGAAAGAAAAGACTAATAAAATAAAGCTTACCGGAAATAAACAAAAATGCTTTTTAAAATAATGATGGGAAAATAAATAAAAAAATTGGGGATTTGTTAAAAAGTAGAAATAGAATACTGGCAAGATTGGGATTGCTATGAAAAAAAAAATTTAAAAAAAATACGAGGAGGAGGGGGCTGATCGGGAACACCAGATGAATGGTAAAATGAATATATTCTAATACAGCCAACTCTCTATATAACGAACCCGAAGAGAATTAAGAAAATGTTTTTTAAACCGATAGTCATTTTAGAGAGAAAATCATAGTCGGGGACCAGAGAAAAGGTTTGTTATTTCGAGGGGTTCATTAAAGGGTCACTATATTGAGGACTGACTTTATCTCAAAAAGATTTATAAAAGAAAATAAAAAATCAAATGCCTAAAGAATATTGGGATATGAAACAATTTAAAGGAAAAAGATCTACTGGAATAATAAAATATAAATCAGGGAAAATACAATGGGTATATATGATTATAATAATTTTTGCGCCCAGACCTCTTACAGTAATATCAAAATTTTGAGATTTAATATAAATATTCTGGTACAAAAAAAGACAACTCTACCTCCTCCAATCTTTCTTCATTGCTGTTGAGAAGAAGAAACAGGTGGAGAAGAAGATGAAGAAGTTGCTGGGGAAGAAGAAGGGGAAGAAGATGCTGCAGCTGATAGTATTGCTGAAGCAAGTTTTTGTGCTGCTAATAATTGTGCCAATAAATGATGGGCATTATTTTGTTGTTGTTGATCATTAATTAATCCTAAACCTCCCAAATTTGTTGTTGATGAAGTTGGTGTTATTGAAGCGTTAAAGAATGATGGTGGCAATCCTGTAGGGTAGATGTTGCTGCCAAGTCCAAGGCTTCCAGTCTGTTTATTTGAGTATTATGAATTATTGACCGTTTGTATTTTTTTGATAAGTTGACCCTTTTGTACTTTTTAAATTTTGACCCTTTTGAGAAATGTAAGTTTGACCTTTTTGTATAAGACCATTTTATCATTTAACAGGATTGACCATTTTGAATATTTTTGAAACTGACAGGGCTGTGAGAATTTCTTTTATAAATTTACCTGTGGAGAAATAGGAGATCCAGGAAGTGAAAAACCACCATTTCCTCCAAAAATTCCACCAGTTCCACAATTAAAAAGAGAAGGAGTAAATGACAATATAAACGATGAACATTTGGTTGGTGGTAAATGGGGTGGTTTTGTTCCATTAATTTGTTGTTTTTGTGTTCCATTACAATGCTTTTGTAATTTGTGATTTGTTAATGAAGTTAACGTACGTCCTCTAAAAAATAAGGAAAAATTAATCAATTGAAATGATTTTAAATTAAATAACTTTTTTTAAAATAAAGATAGAATTTTGGATTAAAAACCAAAAGATATAAGAGAAAGAGATCTTTAAAATAAATGAAAAGAAAATTTTTTAATTTCAGGCCGAAAAAAGTTATAGATTTTTGAAACGGTTTAACTAAAAATTTTCCCATTAGTATTAGCTAGGATTTTTGTATATAACTTTTTGTAAAGTAGAGATAGAAAAATGATTTATATATCAAAAGATAGAGGAAAGATTAGGCTATAAAATAGAAACTTAAGAAAATTTTTAATTCTATCGTAGAAGCCTAAATTAATTTTTTAAATTAATTTAATTGAAATTTTTGACTTTCTATCCTAACTTTTTTACCCATAACTTTAAGAAAACTAAATATAATAAAATGCAAATATAATCATTTTGTAGCCCTGAATCTCCTCTATCAAATGATATAAAAATATAATTTTTATCTTCATTTAAAGAAAAGTTATGAATTTAAAACCAACCTAAAGTTGCATTCATTGCAAGGAAAACGAGACAAAAGAGGCGAGGAAAGTTGAGAACTAGAAGTTGGAGGTGTACTCGGTGCTGATGCTGACATCTTTCCTCCAGCTAAAGAACGTTGTGCTTCATCATCTTCGTCTTCTTCACCTCGTTTATCTGTGTCGGCAGAAAGTGTTGTTGTACTGGTAGTGATTGAGGCTGAGTGGCAGTTTAATAAGTGGGCATACATAAGCTGAAATTTTTAAATAATTTTTACAATTTGCAATTCAAGTTTTACAACTTGTAATCCAAGTTTTACAATTTGTAATTCAAGTTTTACAAATTGTAATCCAAGTCTTACAATTTATAATCCAAGTTTTACAATATGTAATCCAAGTTTTACAAATTGTAATTCAAGTTTTACAATTTGTAATCCAAGTTTTACAATTTGTAATTCAAGTTTTACAATTTGTAATCTAAGGTTTACAATTTGTAATCCAATTTTAACAAATTGTAATATTTTAGCTTTTAATTATTTACAATTTGTAAACTATTAAAGTTTGTAAACCCAAAATTATTTTAAACTCCCCCCACCTCTCTCGAATTAGCCTTATACAAGCATTGTCCAACAGAAGAACCAGAACAACCACCAGAATAAGTATTTCTTCTTTCCTTCATCGATTTAACCATATTTAAAGCTCTATTCATTTCTGGATCATTATTTTCCATACTATCCATATTTTCATCTTCTTTTGTAATATTTCCATTGATCACAGGCATTCTACAGACATAAATAGTAGATGATCCTCCTTCTTTAAGACAATCAGCAACATGACGCTGCATATGTTTTTCTAACATTGCTGGACTTTTTGAAACATGTTTACAACCGAGAAGAGGACATTTACGAGAAGCTGAGAATTTTAAAATTAATTTTTACAAATTGTAATTATTTAAGTTTTATTTTTTAAACTTGGAATTTATCAAGTTTGTAAAAATTTTACAAATTGTAAAGTTTCTAATTCAACTTTTTACAAATTGTAATAAATTTTAAGTTTAGCAGTTTACAATTTGTAATGTTCAGGTTTTATTAAGTTTTACTTTTACAATTTGTAATTTATTTATTACCCAAATCAATGCTTTCCGGGAGCGCAATTTGATGACGATAATATTTGTGAAAGTGTATATAACGCGCTTCACGAGTTGTAAATTGGCATCCTTGTTCTTCACAACGTATGGGTGGATTTCGATGGTAAATTGTAACATGATAGCTAACCTTTAAATAAATTTAATTTTAAATATTGTAATTATTTTAGTGTCATTTATTATCCGCTAAAATTTTTCTAAAAATAAAGGAATACTGTAAAATATTTAACTTTAACAAGTTTATGTTAGCTTACACTGTTTAATGTAATCCTTTTTTATGTTTTAATGTTTAATTTAGTTACTAAAATTCTAAAAATATGTGTTAATCCTTTTATCCGAAAAAAGATGATTTTTAATGACGTTAATAATAATTAAAACCCACAGAATTGTAGCGACCATACACTTTGTTGCACAAAAGACAGCGATAACCCATTTTTACAATTTGAATATATTTTTTATTTCGACACCAACCTGAAAATTAATTCAATTAAATTTCGCAATCATGAGTTTTTAAGTTTTAGAGTTTACAATTTGTAATTTTTTATAATTAAGTTCTAAGTTTTAATATTTTACAAATTGAAAACTTTATATTCTCAAGTTTACAATTTCCGATTTTACAAAAATAAACTTTTCCAACCTTCTTTATCATTTGGGGGGAGTAACAGATCTGCTCCAGAACCTCCACCACCATCATTTATAGCAATTGTTGAATTATTTTCATTTCCAAAAGAGTGAATAGATGAAGAACCAGAAGATGCATTGCTCTCACGTCGAGTCATTTGAGGATTTTGTGATTCTAATAATTGTTGAGTATTATTTTGTTGTTGTAAATCCTCTCCAGTGTTGTTATCATTGTCAGAATCTGATCTAAAAATTTTTAAATTTAATTTAAAATATTTTTTTTTAATTTTTTATAAAAAGAATGTAAATAAATTCCTGAAATTTATATCAAAAATAATTTTAAGAAGTAAATTAGCCAAAGAAATAAAAAACCGGATAAGAAACAAAAGTGATTAATTTTAAGAAATGAAGCAAATCAGAATCTTCTCTCAAAGGATTAATGAATGAATTCTTAAAAGTATATAAAAATGTTTGTGGGAGGATTAAAAATAAGGAAAATAACTAGAAAGGAATGAGAGTAATTATATAAAAGGAAAAATAAAAATAGAAGCAAAGTATTAAATCAGAATTTGTAAAAAATAAAAAACAGAATTTGTAAAATAAAATAATCAGAAATTGTAAAAATTAAAATACCAGAAATTGTAAAATAAAAGAATTGTAAAAATAAAAAAAAATCAGAATTTGTAAAATAAAATAATCAGAAATTGTAAAAATAATAAAAACGCAATTTGTAAAAAATAAAATAATCAGAATATAAATTACCGTGGACGTTTATCTCTAAACATATTCGCAAATGTTTGTTTACTAGGTTGTTCAAGTTGTGTTACTGAAGGTTGCGAGTTTTGAAGGAATGTATTATTAGAATATTGGTTACCAAAAAGCAATGATTGTTGCATTTGTAGATAGGCCGCTAATTTTAAAAATAATTTTAAAAAACAGAATATTTTTCAAAAATCAGAATTTTAAATCAGAATATTTTTAAATTAAATCAGAATTTTTTTTCATAATTTTTACCAGCATAAAGAGGCAATGAGGAGAATGGTGATGAATTATTATTTACAATTCCTCCCAAATTTGCCAATTGTTCTGGTAACGAATTACAATTTGTATTTATTCCACTACTGCCTTGAGATGTATTACAAACAGATAATTGAGATTCTATGTTTGAATTTTGTGAATGTCCTCCCATATTAACCCCAAGAAGGCCTAAAATTGTTGCTGACCGTACAGTCATTTCTAATTCTGGTACAGCGAATAATTTTGAGAGAAGAAGTAACTGGAATTTTAATTGAAAGTGTTTAAATTGGATTGTAAAAAATAAAAATCAGAATTTGTAAACAAAATTTTTTAATTAAGCTACTTGATCAGAGACACTGCCACCATTGGCCATTGCAGCAGATTGATCACCATAAAGATAATTTATAAATTGTTTGAACGCTTCTAAACCATTTTGTAATGCTGAGAGATCTTTAAACAATAAAATTAGTTTTTAAAAATTTATTAATTAAAAATTTACCCAATTTAATTTCACGTAAATCATTATTTAAAGCCCCACTAGAAGCTAGACTTTGAACTGCCCCTTCTTCACGTGCATGTAATAAAAGCAAAAAGCGCGCTAGCGCAATTGTTGATTGTTGATCCAGTTGTGAACGTAATGGAGTACTTTTACTTGATATTATATTACTATGGACAAATAATAGATGTTCTAAAATTTGGAAAAAAATTAAAAAATATATTAAGAAAAATTAAGGTAAGCGGTAAGCTAGAAATTACAAACTTAAATTAAACTTGATTTACAAACTTAGTTTATAAACTTAAGTTTGAGTCAGTAAAAATTACAAATTAAAATAAACTTGACTTACAAACTTAGTTTACAATAGTAAGTTTGAGTCAATGAAAATTAAAACTAGAATTTTACAAACTTAGAAACTTAAAAAGTTTTTACAAACTTGGAAAGTTTTAGTTGATTTTCAGATAATTCTGATTTATAAATAATTGTAAAACTTAAGTTTGCGTTTTCTTATTATTCTGATCATAAACTTAGTTTGCATTTTCTGAATATTCCTATTAATAAAAAATCTAATACTTAAGTTTGCGTTTTCTGATTTTTTATTAAAAAATACATTTTTACAAATTTCTTGTTTTCCTTATTTAATATTATTTTAATCAGAATATTTAGGCTGTGAAAAAACCTTGAGAAAAATCAGTCTACATTTAATTAATTTAATTAAAATTTAACTAAATCTAACAAATTTAAAAATTGTACCAAAATAAATTTAAAACAATTTTTGAATTTTTCAGTCTCTAAATTACTAAAAGAAAAGATAAAACATGTTGATTCGAGAGGAAAGGAAATTTTAGTTTTGTGAACACACAAACCCCTTTTTTCTCTTTACCACCGACAAAACAAAAAAATAAAAAAATAAATGCACATCAAAAAATTTAAAAAAGAAAAAAAGGAGAGGGAAGGTTGTTGTTTTGAACCCCTTGGGCAACCTAAACGAACGTCTCATTGAATTTCGAGAGAGGACAAGGCTCTAAATGTAAGTAAGGCTAACCCTTCCCCCACACTTCCCCCTTTTACGTCTGCGCGACCTTTTTTTGCACAAAATTTGTTAAAAAAAGAAAATTGTGAACAGACAAGAAAATAACTTAAAAACAAGAAATGACAGAAAAAGTAAAAAAGATGGGAATTAAAGAAGTTTTTGAGAGAAAAAAAACAAAAAATAGGGACAATGAGTATCTAACACTGATTTAAGACCCTATAACTCTATATCATTAAAAAAATGTTCCAGAAGCAGTTTGGTATCATTCGACTGCTATTATTCGTTATAAGGGTGAATCACTCTCGACTCAAAAGAGATGTTCGAAAACAATTTTTATTTTTATAAAATTTGTGTTCAAGGAGAATTAAAAGAAAGAAATTACTAAATTTTCCTTTACTTCCTTTTTAACTTTTTAAAAATAATTATATACTATTTTCCACGTATTTTAAAAGAAAAATAAGGAAAACAAGAAAATTGAAAATTATTTAAAAAATAAAAAAAAATAAAATAAAAATCCACCTTTCGATTCAGAACCTAATTCATCAGATGCAAACACTCGAATAGCACAGTCAAAAGGTAGCGGTGTTGTTTTAAGGCGTGAGCATTGAAGTAAAAGTAAATTTGAATGAAATTGATCCATTTAATAAAAAAATAATTGAATACTTAATCCAAATCTGAAAAATAATTTAAATTAAAAATTCAGAATTATAAAAAAAATATTAATAAAAATGATGTGATTGGTTACCTAATAAGAACAGAAACTCTTTATTTGGCTTTATTTCTTAAAATATTTTTACATTCTTGAAATAAGCTAACCTACAGTAATAAATGCTAAAAATGCTTTTCAGCTTCTTTTCTTTTTTTTACTGGAAGGAACAGTAAAATGGATAATAATAATGTTATTGGGTGACAAATTTATTGGAGGGGAATGGGGTGGGTTACAGTGAAATAAGAGAAAAATCAGAAAAGCAAACTTAAGTTTTAAAATTATTTACAAAATCAGAAAACGCAAACTTAAGTTTTAAAATTATTTACAAAATCAGAAAACGCAAACTTAAGTTTTAAAATTATTTACAAAATCAGAAAACGCAAACTTAAGTTTTAAAATTATTTACAAAATCAGAAAACGCAAACTTAAGTTTTAAAATTATTTACAAAATCAGAAAACGCAAACTTAAGTTTTAAAATTATTTACAAAATCAGAAAACGCAAACTTAAGTTTTAAAATTATTTACAAAATCAGAAAACGCAAACTTAAGTTTTAAAATTATTTACAAAATCAGAAAACGCAAACTTAAGTTTTAAAATTATTTACAAAATCAGAAAACGCAAACTTAAGTTTTAAAATTATTTACAAAATCAGAAAACGCAAACTTAAGTTTTAAAATTATTTACAAAATCAGAAAACGCAAACTTAAGTTTTGCAATTATTTACAAAATCAGAAAACGCAAACTTAAGTTTTAAAAGTATTTACAAAATCAGAAAACGCTAACTTAAGTTTTAAAATTATTTACTAAATCAGAAAACGCAAACTTAAGTTTTAAAATTATTTACTAAATCAGAAAACGCAAACTTAAGCTTTACAATTATTTACAAAATCAGAAAACGCATACTTATGTTTTATAATTATTTACCACCTCAGAAAACGCAAACTTAAGCTTTAAAATTATTTACAAAAT